>JALPQI010002695.1:0-107300 GCA_025490895.1 Thaumatotibia leucotreta
GAAGTAACTGTGAAAACTCAAATCATATTATTTATGACTAAATATTTTAGACCTTACCCTCAAAGCTCGCAAACATAATGCGGCTGCAAACCGGGCTCGAGCTGCCACTGGCAACATCATTGTGGTGCCTGAAGTAGAGGAAGAGGAACAACTAATCTTAGCCGCCATTGGCAGGGAGACCTCGGAAGGAGTAGGACCTCAGGAATCCAGAATTGGGAGCGTGAGTACACTTACGTTAACATTTTTATCTTTGAAGTAACTGTCAAAACTCAAATCATATTATTTATGACTAAATATTTTAGACCTTACCCTCAAAGCTCGCAAACATAATGCGGCTGCAAACCGGGCTCGAGCTGCCACTGGCAACATCATTGTGGTGCCTGAAGTAGAGGAAGAGGAACAACTAATCTTAGCCGCCATTGGCAGGGAGACCTCGGAAGGAGTAGGACCCCAAGAATCCAGAATTGGGAGCGTGAGTACACTTACGTTAACATTTTTATCTTTGAATTAACTGTCAAAACTCAAATCATATTATTTATGACTAAATATTTTAGACCTTACCCTCAAAGCTCGCAAACTTAATGCGGCTGCAAACCGGGCTCGAGCTGCCACTGGCAACATCATTGTGGTGCCTGAAGTAGAGGAAGAGGAACAACTAATCTTAGCCGCCATTGGCAGGGAGACCTCGGAAGGAGTAGGACCCCAAGAATCCAGAATTGGGAGCGTGAGTACACTTACGTTAACATTTTTATCTTTGAATTAACTGTCAAAACTCAAATCATATTATTTATGACTAAATATTTTAGACCTTACCCTCAAAGCTCGCAAACTTAATGCGGCTGCAAACCGGGCTCGAGCTGCCACTGGCAACATCATTGTGGTGCCTGAAGTAGAGGAAGAGGAACAACTAATCTTAGCCGCCATTGGCAGGGAGACCTCGGAGGGAGTAGGACCCCAAGAATCCAGAATTGGGAACGTGAGTACTTACTACACTTACGTTAACATTTTTATCTTTGAAGTAACTGAAAACTCATAACAAATTATTTATGACTAAATATTTTGATTTGTGTTTTTTATTTTTTACCCAGTAGTCACACTACTCAATATTAGAAGATAAAAATAAGTAGTGCATTGTACTCGATTAAATTACCTACCTATAATTTTTATTGTTAGACTTGGCGAGACCTTACCCTCAAAGCTTGCAAACATAATGCGGCTGCAAACCGGGTTCGAGCTGCCACTGGCAACATCATTGTGGTGCCTGAAGTAGAGGAAGAGGAACAAGTAATCTTAGCCGCCATTGGCAGGGAGACCTCGGAGGGAGTAGGACCCCAAGAATCCAGAATTGGGAGCGTGAGTACACTTACGTTAACATTTTTATCTTTGAAGTAACTGTGAAAACTCAAATCAAATTATTTATGACTAAATATTTTGATTTGTGTTTTTTATTTTTTCCCCAGTAGTCACACTACATAATACTATATAAATTATAAATATTGCCTAAAAAACGACCAAGATCACCAACGACAGAGGTAGAAATCGAACCCCCGTGCTCAGCTTTAGCGGCTGATGCCTGCCTGAATGCGAATGCACCTATAATCCGCCTGCATTGTAGACTGTAAGTTGTGTCGTCCTTTATTTAATTTAATAGCCGCTGTGAACGTGTCCATATTCTATTTTTATTCAAATATAATACTATAATCTTGATCAATTGGCGTTTAATTGACAGACCTGCATTCCGCCTTGACGATCTCTAGCTGCACCCTCTGCTAATAGATTCCGAAAATTCTATTTTTTGTGATTCACGCAGTGTATCAGAAGCAATAATGAGGTTTCCTTTTAAAACCCAAAAAACAATCTCCTATAATTTTT
The DNA here is from genome assembly GCA_025490895.1 of Thaumatotibia leucotreta. Lineage (NCBI taxonomy): Eukaryota > Metazoa > Arthropoda > Insecta > Lepidoptera > Tortricidae > Thaumatotibia > Thaumatotibia leucotreta. The sequence continues at coordinate 1,873 of JALPQI010002695.1, forward strand.
GATATAAGGAATCTTCTTCATAAGTGTTCGCAACGGGAATGTTCTGTTGTATTGGCATGGGTCGGTATCGATGGCAATGAAAGAACCGACCAACTGGCTAATGAGGCTGTACTTGTGGGTGATACTGTTCCTTTTATAAATTACTGTCATGACCTTGTGAATTTGCCCAAAGTCTATTTACATCGGGATTGGAGTAGAGCTTGGTATATTGACTCTAATAAAGGTGCACATTATAGACTGATTCAACCATCAATTCCAAATAAGCCATGGTTTAGTCAATTAGTATTTACTAAAACCATTACTTCCACTCTTTGTAGAATGCGTCTAGGTCATGTTTGTACTCCGGCACATTTATATAAGATAAATATAAAACAGGATCCTCTGTGTACTTGTGGAAACCATGGAGACCTGAATCTTATTTTTTTCTCTTGCGCAGTATATGATCGGTATGGCTTCCTTGCAAATCTGGTAGCTATTCATAATCTTCATATTCCATTCATAAATTGTCTATTATATATGAATTCTTATGATATTTAAATTAAAAAAGTTCCAAGTGTCAGTGTCACTGTCACTTGTAACAGCTCTCAGTTGTAATGCATTAAGCATTGTTTATTGTTTTTGTTTCGTTAATTTGTCGGTTTAAAACCTTGTTTATTGCACTAATAATGGGTTCAGACAGTGAAGTGAATATCGATAATCCCGACATGGACATGGTCGAACGGAATTACGCGGTTATGAGAATAGAATTGTTATATGATTTGTCTAACTTAATTGATATCTCGAAAGTGATCTGAATCCCATAATTAATGATTTTCATCGTGCTCAGAAAGCAATTATGTTTAAAACAAAAGACACGGAGCAGGAGTTTGCGGTTACAGTGGAATTTGAAAATAAATTAAAATCGGTTTTGATTTGACATAATTGTGTAATTTAGTTATTGTATTAAGTTTGGCTTATGCAGCAAAGATTATGTTAGGCAGATAGAAATTCCAAAGTAACCTATTGAAAATTTGAAATTGCAAAATGTATCTCATGTACCGAAATTGTAACTATATTTAGTTAATAAATCAACATTGTAAATCTAGTTGTACTCTTTATTGTTGTTAAAATGCTTAAAAGAAAAATACAAAAAAGAAAAGAATGAGAGGGTGAGAAAAAATTTGAGGAGGGAGGTGGGAAAAAACACAAGTCTTATCTGCTGCTGCTGTCTCCGGTCCCTCAATCGACGCTGCTTTCCGCGATGTCGCCGGATCCGGCCCGTGCGGGGAGTGAATTACCACCAGTTGGAGGAGCCTTCGCAGTGAAGAGAGTACTGGAGAGCCGGCCCCAGAGCCCTACGAGGACTCAGGAAGCTCGTGGCGGACCCGAGGTGGTGCCTCGGAGGAGGACTCTATGAGCTCCGGCTCAGTCAGAGTGGACTCGCCGGAGAGGCGCAGATGGCGCCAACTCACTCTGCTCCGGCCCGGGCCGGGACGACGCGAGTCAAAGAGTGGCTGACCGAGGAAGAACGCGGTTATTAGGCAGTGCGCGTTCTGCGGATATTACTCGCGAAACAGGAACCTGATGCGCCACCTTAGAACGCAGCACCGAGGACAGGAGCCCCGGGAACAGGCGACTGCGTCCTCAGTGTATGGGTGTGTAGGGACACATATGTAATGAATAATATGCTGACATAGCAATCGAGGTGCAGGCCGCGAGGCGCGGGCAGCGTCAGTTAGCCCCCGCTTAGCGACTCGCCCGGTTCACTCCCAATTCCCAGTCCCAAGGGACATAGTAGAATCACTCACTAAGTAAATTCTTATTTGTGCTATTTTGACCTTCTGATTTGACCTTGTGAAGTTGTGATACAATAAACTATCGTTTCCTACAATCAGTGACTTTAAATTAATATTCCATCAGTTTCGTTAAATCCTACAGTCAGTAATTCTAAAGTAGTAATCCTACAGGTGCATAAAAACGGTGGGAGCCGTATATCTATTGTCCCCCTCAACACGCCCCACCTGATGCACTCCTGGGGACGATGTGGGGGGGGGGGGTATGAACTGGGAGTGGCTGCTGGCAGTTCGCCGTTATTAGTTATTATTACTTAGTCAAAGAACAATGTCAAATGTCAAACATGTTAAATACAGATAAAGTCGAACAAGTACAGGATAACTAACATGGTTTCTTATACATTTAAGCTTAATTATGCAGTGGTCATATTCATATGCGAAAATACTGAATATGTATCGGCAGCTCCTAAAGAATGGATCGATCAAAATGAAAAATCTGCATGTGGCCAAAAAGCAAAGCAGTCTAACGAAAAGCCATAAATTTACGAATGAAGCCAGAAAATGACTGAAAAAAATACATGCATGTAAAAGTAGTGGGATATTATAGTAAGACTTCTAGGCGAAAATGCTTTTAGGAGTCGAAGAGTGGCTGACCGAGGAAGAACGCGGTTATTAGGCAATGCGCGTTCTGCGGATACTACTCGCGAAACAGGAACCTCATGCGCCACCTTAGAACGCGGCACCGGGGACTGGAGCCCCGGGAACAGGCGACTGCGTTCTTAGTGTATGAGTGCATAAAAACGGTGGAGCCTTAACTGGGAGTGGCTGCTGGCAGTTCGCCGTTATTAGTTATTATTACTTAGTCAAAGTCCAATGTCAAATGTCAAACATGTTAAATACAGAAAGTCAAACAAGTACAGTACAAGATAACTAACATGGTTTCTTATACATTTCAGCTTAATTATGCTGTGGTCATATTCATATGCGAAAATACTGAATATGTATCGGCAGCTCCTAAAGAATGGATCGATCGAAATGAAAACATCTACATGTGGCCAAAAAGCAAAGCAGTCTAACGAAAAGCCTTAAATTTACGAATGAAGCCAGAAAATGACTGAAAAAAATACATGCTTGTAAAAGTAGTCGGATATTATAGTAAGACTTCTAGGCGAAAATGCTTTTAGGAGTCGAAGAGTGGCTGACCGAGGAAGAACGCGGTTATTATTAGGCAGTGCGCGTTCTGCGGATACTACTCGCGAAACAGGAACATGATGCGCCACCTTAGAACGCGGCACCGGGGACTGGAGCCCCGGGAACAGGCGACTGCGTACTCAGTGTATGGGTGCATAAAAACGGTGGAGCCGTATGTCTATTGTCCCCCTCAACACGCACCACCTGATGCACTCCTGGGGAGGATGGGGGGGTATTACCTAACTTTGACTGGCTAATGGCAAGAAGGAAGTGTGGCTACCCATAGTTGTAACTGATGTAAATATGAATAAAAATACCTAGCTGTAAATAATCTGTTTTATAAATAAATAAAATTTTATTTATTTATTTATATAGAAATGACTTAATTACTTACTTTTTGTACTCTCTGTAATTTTAAGACAGTTGTGATCTACAATTAAAATTTGTTACGTTTAGTTACTTAATTACTTAGTATTGTAAATCAAATTACTAAATCTGCCTGTTCTAATGGCTTAGTTCAAGTTACTTCTGTATAGAAATGACCGATTGGACCGATTGTATGGAAATGACCGATTGGGACCAGATTGAGCGATTTTTGGACTATCTGTATTTTTAAGAGAAATGTTCTGCTCTACACTTAGCATTCGATGTTTATGTATTTAATAATGGCTGAGTTGATAAGTTGCTTTCACTTTTAAAACATAATTTTGCAATAAGACATTTAGGTGAATTGCAAAACTGTCTTTGTATGAAAGTAACTGCAACAGATAATATTTTTGTATAATATTTATTGTTAGACTTGGCGAGACCTTACCCTCAAAGCTCGCAAACATAATGCGGCTGCAAACCGGGCTCGAGCTGCCACTGGCAACATCATTGTGGTGCCTGAAGTAGAGGAAGAGGAACAACTAATCTTAGCCACCATTGGCAGGGAAACCTCGAAAGGAGTAGGACCCCAAGAATCCAGAATTGGGAGCGTGAGTACACTTACGTTAACATTTTTATCTTTGAAGTAACTGTGAAAACTCAAATCAAATTATTTATGACTAAATATTTTGATTTGTGTTTTTTATTTTTTCCCCAGTAGTCACACTACTCAATACTAGAAGATAAAAATAAGTAGTGCATTGTACTCGATTAAATTACCCCCTATAATTTTTATTGTTAGACTTGGCGAGACCTTACCCTCAAGCTCGCAAACATAATGCGGCTGCAAACCGGGCTCGAGCTGCCACTGGCAACATCATTGTGGTGCCTGAAGTAGAGGAAGAGGAACAACTAATCTTAGCCGCCATTGGCAGGGAGACCTCGGAGGGAGTAGGAACCCAAGAATCCAGAATTGGGAGCGTGAGTACTTACTACATTTACGTTAACATTTTCATCTTTGAAGTAACTGTGAAAACTCATCAAATTATTTATGACTAAATATTTTGATTTGTGTTTTTTATTTTTTCCCCAGTAGTCACACTACATAATACTATATAAATTATAAATATTGCCTAAAAAAACGACCAAGATCACCAACGTCCGAGGTAGAAATCGAACCCCCGTGCTCAGCTTTAGCGGCTGATGCCTGCCTGAATGCGAATGCACCTATAATCCACCTGCATTGTAGACTGTAAGTTGTGTCGTTCTTTATTTAATTTAATAGCCGCTGTGAACGTGTCCATATCCTATTTTTATTCAAATATAATACTATGTCTTGATCAATTGGCGTTTAATTGACAGACCTGCATTCCGCCTTCACGATCTCTAGCTGCACCCTCTGCTAATAGATTCCGAAAATTCTATTTTTTTGTGATTCACGCAGTGTATTAGAAGCAATAATGAGGTTTCCTTTTAAAACCCAAAAAAACAATCTCCTATAATTTTTTATATAAGGAATCTTCTTCATAAGTGTTCGCAACGGGAATGTTCTGTTGTATTGGCATGGGTCGGTATTGATGACAATGAAAGAACCGACCAACTGGCTAATGAGGCTGTACTTGTGGGTGATACTGTTCCTTTTATGAATTACTGTCATGACCTTGTTAATTTGCCCAAAGTCGGTTTACATCGGGATTGGAGTAGAGCTTGGTATATTGACTCTAATAAAGGTGCACATTATAGACGGATTCAACCATCAATTCCAAATAAGCCATGATTTAGTCAATTAGTATTTACTAAAACCATTACTTTCATTCTGTGTAGAATGCGTCTAGGTTATGTTTGTACTCCGGCACATATATAAGATAAATATAAAACAGAATCCTCTGTGTACTTGTGGAAACCATGGAGACCTGAATCATATTGTTTTCTCTTGCGCAGTATAATAATATGATCGGTATGGTTTCCTTGCAAATCTGGTAGCTCTTCATAATCTTCATATTCCATTTCCTACGTCCATAAATTGTCTATTATATATGAATTCTTATGATATTTAAATTAAAAAAGTCAAGTATCAGTGTCACTGTTACTTGTAACAGCTCTCAGTTTTATTGCATTAAGCATTGTTTATTGTTTTCGTTTCGTTAATTTGTCGGTTTAAAACCTTGTTTATTGCACTAATAATGGGCTCAGACAGTGAAGTGAATATCGATAATTCCGACATGGACATTCGAATCGGTCGAACGGAATTACGCGGTTATGAGAATAGAATCGTTATATGATTCGTCTAACTTAATTGGATATCTCGAAAGTGATCTGAATCCCATAATTAATTATTTTCATCATGCTTAGAAAGCAATTATGTTTAAAACAAAAGACATGGAGCAGGAGTTTGCGGTTACAGTGGAATTTGATAAGAAATTAAAATCGGTTTTGACAAAATTGCGCAAAAACTCTCCTGTCATAATTAAATATGTTAACGACTATGTCATAACATAATTGTGTAGGTAATTTAGTTATTGTATTAATCAAAGATTATGTTATGCAAATATAAATTCCAATGTACCCTTATTGAAAATTTGAAATTGCAAAATGTATCTCATGTACCGAATAGTTAATAAATCAACATTGTAAATTTAGTTGTACTTTTTATTGTAGTTAAAATGCTTAAAAGAGAAATACAAAAAAGAAAAGAATAAAGATAATCAGAAATAAGCACCGAAAAGAATATTGGTGAGAAAAAAATTAGAGGAGGGAGGTGGGAAAAAACACTCTCATCTCACACAAGTCTCATCTGCTGCTGCTGTCTCCGGTCCCTCAATCGACGCTGCTTTCAGCAATGTCGCCGGATCCGGCCCGTGCGGGGAGTGAATTACCACCAGTTGGAGGAGCCTTCGCAGTGAAGAGAGTACTAGAGAGCCGGCCCCATAGCCCTACGAGGACTCAGGAAGCTCGTGGCGGACCCGAGGTGGTGCCTCGGAGGAGGACTCTATGAGCTCCGGCTCAGTCAGAGTGGACTCGCCGGAGAGGCGCAGATGGCGCCAACTCACTCTGCGCCGGCCCGGGCCGGGACGACGCGAGTCGAAAGTGGCTGACCGAGGAAGAACGCGGTCATTAGGCAATGCGCGTTCTGCGGATACTACTCGCGAAACAGGAACCTGATGTGCCACCGGGGACTGGAGCCCCGGGAACAGGCGACTGCGTTCTCAGTGGATGGGTGCATAAAAACGGTAGAGCCGCATGCCTACTGTCCCCCTCAACACTCCCCACCAGAGGGACTCCTGGAGAGGATAGGGGGAATAAACTGAGAGTGGCTGATGGCGGTTCGTCGCCGGTAGGCAGTGTGGCTACCCATTGGTTTATGAGGGACCATGTAATGCTGATGCAAATTAGGGCCGAGACTGCCGAATGGACCGACAACGAGGACCTTAATTCTCTTCCTCCTGTTGTAGAAGTAGTTGAAACACAAAATGCCCAACAAATTTATAAGCACAGAAAGCATAACTCGGACTACATATCTGTAAAATAGACCAAAAAATAACGTAATTCTTTCATAGTAGTAACTATGAAGGAATTGTCAAATGTGATGGCACAGATTTGTTGTTTTCAGGTTATTCCGATACTTTTAATAAGCTTTCAAAACGTAAACAAGTATCAGCCATATTAAAAATAGCCCAAATTTTGACGGAAGTTGAAGACGACCTTAATGCTGAAAGAAGCTCTGTGTCCTCAGAGATAAATCATTCACTAAACTTAGCTTCTCTAGAGAGCTATGTTCCTATGTCGCACCAAACAATTCTATGATAAACTCAGCTTCCCTGGACACTTACTTTGCACCTCTAACACCTGGAAACTACTTTACGATCAGCGATGCAACTATAAATGACACAATAGACAACACACATTATTAAATTCTTCTGCACAACACAACTACTGATTTAACTACAAATAATATGAAAACGGAAAATTTAATTTCTGGAAATACAAACAGCATAAATTTCAATTCTAAGAGAAATACAAACAACTTAACACAGTAACCAAACAAACTTAATGAGGAATGGAAAAAGAGTGATGATATTCAAATAAATGTATGTAAGCATTTCTTCCTGACAACGCCTGGGTATCAGAAAGCTAATGATTACATAATGTATAGCGATTTTGACGAGAACTTAGTTGATATGATAAAAGAGGTTTACATGCGAAGACCCCAGCTAAAGACCGCTAATTGTCGAATAGTGAATGAATATCTTTTCAACCACTGTCATCCATCACACCATCGCCGTGAACATGCTCCGCTTCGACGTTACATCCCAGGTGTCATCAGCTCAAACATTACTTTAATGCATAAAGATTTTTGCGAAAAACATCCTCTCGATAAATCTTATGAGTTTTACCGGAAACACGATAATAAAATGAATATAGCTTTCACTAAACTTGGCAATGAAGAATGTGAGAGTTGCGAACAACAAACTTTACATTGTAAAAATACTTCTCATGACCCAAAAAAATATTTACTGTTAAGCTGTACAGATTGCGTTTCATGGATAAAGCATCATAAGTAACAACTACACTAAATCACGTAAACTATACGAGGGACATAAAACCGAACAAAATGAAAAATATTTGTACTACAGCACCGATCTTTAAAAAGTTATCATGTTGCCAAGAGTAGACGGTTTTAAGAAAATCTTATTTTGCCCCCGCCTATCAACCTATAACCAGACATTTGCACCATTGGGCAAAATAACCCATGAGAACTAACCGCTGGCAATATTAAGGCATGATGGTACGTCAGGAAGAAAACGGGAAGATATCATGAGTGTACTACTGTCTTCTTCTGGAACATCGACGTTAATAATATAAACTTAACTGCAACGCTCAAAATAAGAACTGGTTGCTTTTTTCACTCATGATTCACATGGTGAATAGTACTTTGATCGCAACATATACTGGGCCATTTTGGTATTTTCAACCCGGACACACATTTATGAGTTGCGACCAATTCCATCATCAGGTCTATAAGTCAACGAAGAGTTTGACAAAGTTCTTTCGTCCACAGAAAGAATTTTGGTTGATAAATTGAAAAGAATCGTTATTCGGGGTAAGAGAGCTAGACCAGTACCAGTTCTATTCACTACTGAAATTCAAAATGACATTAAAAATATATTATCAGTGAGGGAGACGTATATTGAAAGTGACAATAATTTACTGTTCGTTAAGGCAGGAGGTGTAACCGTTTGCGGCTACAAAATATTAGAAAAATACGCAAAAGCATGTGGAGTCAAAAATTATCAGGCTTTAACGTCTACGCGACTCCGGAAACATCTCGCAACAATGACTTATTTTATTTACCATGACTGAAACAGAGCTCGAACAATTAGCTACGTTCATGGGTCACACGTTAAGCGTTCATAAAAATAATTACAGGCTACCTAATGACGTTTACCAGACTGCTAAAACCTCTAAACTCTTAATGTTAATGGAAGATGGAAAAGCGGATATGTATCAGGGTAAATCTTTAGACGAAATAGACTTGAACATGGATGAAGAAATTAAGGGTACTGAAATAGAAAATCAAGAAGTTATTGACTATGAATTACAAGAAGACGATATTTCGCAAATCGAGGATGGAGCTTCGTTGCAAGTGAAAAAGCAGTCTCCTTTGAAGGATTTAACGAACAAACCTTCGACAAAAAAAAGCGGTCACTCGTTCCTTGGACAGCTGAACAGAAAAATGTCGTAACCAAATATTTAAAAAACCACATTAAAAATAAAAACCCCCAAAACGCGCAGAATGTGACGGATTAAAAAATATTTCCAACACTTTTTGACAACAAAGATTGGCTTAAAATTAAGGCAAAATACTTATTCAAAAGGCTGATTGATATTAGTAACCAAAAAAATCAAGCGTTATCCTAAATAACTAAATACAGAGATGGTAAAATAGGTACAAAGGATTTTAGATATTTTAGAGACATTTACTTCTTACAATTTCTTTATTAACAGAGTTGATATAAATAATCATGAAGGGCTCTCTTGAAATTATTTTAAACTCGTGATAATTTCCGATCTCTTAGAAGTCCAAATAATTTAAATTTGTTATTTCGTTTGGTCCGTTTTTAATTTTAGTGCTAATATATAAATTTTTACTATTTGAAAGTGGTAGACTGGTTGTTCTACGAAATTATCATATTCATAATTTTTGTGATTAACGGAATCCCTAGTGAAATTTCATAGTGAGTTTTGAGGCCATAATGAACAAATTTTATTATGGGACCAATGCTGAAATCGTGTAAAATGTTTGTCTGTTCCATAGAAATGAGTGGCATTCCAGTTAGGGCAGTCGAAAAGTATGATACAGCCATTTTTTTGCGTTTCAGCATTGAACCCATTGTAAATCTTGCTCATTATGAACTCAAAAGTCACTATACAAAGTTTGAACGGTCCTTTTTATTTCCACCGTGTATATCGCAAAATTTTAAGGAACTTTCGTACACATCTCTATTTCCCGGGTACCCGGAAACCGTAGTACTTACTGTATGTACGCTTCAGGGTGCTCCTACACTGGCTGTTATAAATGTTATATAATATGGTGTGACATGGATAGCGCCATGGTGCGCTGTCCCTGTTACACCGTGTTATATAACATTTATAACAGCCCAGTGTGGGAGCACCATAGTAATATTTTTTGTTTATAGATTATTTTAAAGACATTATGCCCTCACTTGTGAAAATCTGGTGTTCGCTATCCGTAAATTATACAGCTATTGGAAGTTCGACATACATAATATATAATAATATGCTTTAATTGCACACGAAATAACAAAATAATAATTAAATATCTAACAGTTTCTTAAATATAATTATGTTGGATCTCAAATAGGCGCACAAAGTGACATTGAGTAAATGATTTTTAATACTTTGACTAATGCTAATTTTTTACTATTTGAAAGTGGTAGACTGGTTGTTACGTTACGTGGCGTACGCGTTTGTGTTATGGTACAAATAACAAAACAAAAATTAAATATCGAATAGCTTCTTAAATATAATTATGTTGGATCTCAAATAGGTGCCAAGTCACAGAGTATATGATTGTTAACACGTTGACTAATGCTAATTATTTTACGTAATTTTCAGAGATCGTTTTTTTAAGTGTTTAAGTTTTATCAAAGTAGAAAACAATTTCAGTTGTTTTACCTGTTATACAGGGTGTTTTTTTTTCGACCGTTCAAATTCTACGTAGTGAATGTGTAGGTCATACTGACCAACTTTTACTATGGGGACAAAGTCGAAATCGCGAAAAAAAAATCAGCTGTTTCATACATTTCGGCCGGCGTAATGCCGCCAATTTGTATGAAACAGCTGATTTTTTTTTCGCGATTTCGACTTTGTCCCCATAGTAAAAGTTGGTCAGTATGACCTACACATTCACTACGTAGAATTTGAACGGTCGAAAAAAAAAACACCCTGTATTTGTAAGGGGAACCTGTCTATAAAATAATAATCTAAAACCTGATCTCTTCAAAATTTGAGAGGTCTGATCTCTTCAAAAAGAGAGGTTGACCGAGATTTGACAAACGACCAAATAAAATAAAAAAAAATAAAAAATAAAATAAAAATAAAATGCATATGCCACAGCTTTCACCTTTGTTGTTCTTACACCTGTAAAAAACTGCCAAGAGGCGTAGAAGATTTTGCCAGAGATGTGTATAATTATATTCAGAATAGCCCAAAGCCAACTGGCGATTATAAACAATTTCAGGAATTCCAGAATATTGAGCCACATAAATTGTTACATCCAGCTCAAACAAGATGGCTATCTCTATTGCCTGTTGTAAAAATACTCCTAGAGCCTGCTCTTAAACTTTATTTCCAAAGTGCAGTTTTCACCGATAGATTACTAGCAGCACAACACATACTTGATAAATGCACCGAGCGAGCCTACAACAGAATTATACCTAGAATTTCTCAGTTTTGTTGTCCCATAGAGTATTAGTTTAGAGAAAACATTCAAGACCTTACGCCACTAAATGTTTCTTTGATTCAAGTACGGATAAGAAACAAGTTTGTCAACCGTTCTTCTATGCTACTTTAAGTATTTCACCTGCAGTTATTAAAGACGCTATCGAGAATAGGAACTCAGCCGAACTATACTTAAATAATATAGATCCAAGAGGACAGAAAGAGCCAAGTAACAAAACATCAGCTGCAAGAGTCAAGGAAGTAGCTGATCATACCCGCTCATTCCCGGAAATGGAAGGACATTCCATAAGAAACAAATCAAAACGACAATATTTAGAGTCTCAACTTAATATTTCAAAATGTACGTTTATTTAGAACAGTATAAAGAAACCCCTGTCTCTGAAACAACCATGTGCTTCATGTGCCAGTACATAAAAAAAATAGGACAAGATATAATGGACCAGTGCGATTTGAAGCCTTCCCACCTGTGATTCGCTGATGTGCTGCGCAAAGCCAAACAATAAGGTCGCACATATACCCCGTCTCATAGGCCCCACTAACATTTTATCATCCATAAAAATTTCGCAGCAAAAATAACGAGATAATCGTGAAAACAAAAAACACGTGATTCCGTGACCACTATGTCTACTAGAAAACGAGGTCGACTGCGAGGGCGCACGCTTTCGCCTGCTTCTATTGCCAATATAGGTAGAGTGGAAGCAACATTGGACGAGATTTTCAGCGCGCTGGTACCCCTGTAAGTATGGCCTCCTAGCTCCTGGCCTCCAGCCTGTGGGCTTCGATGGCTCAACCAGACCGACCCCGCCTGGGTTAGAGTTTGTCTGATGAAAGCTGAACCCAGCTATTCATTCAGCGGCAACACCCCAATAAAATGTCATTCTGACATTGACAACTTTGCAAGCAAAAATATTGTCGAGTCTATGATATCCGCGTGTAATAGAGGATAGTTTTGTTCGAAATTCACTATTAAAGCATTGGTAAAACCATTGAATGTGCTGTGCGGCAGGTCATTTTTACTATGATACGGTAATGGAAACAAAAACAAGAAGAGAGGGAAGCCTTATTTAAACGGAAAACCGAGTGTATTGATGTGGTGACTAAAGTAGGTTAGTAAAGCACGATAATTTTGATACTTATGTTTATATATAAATCTGCAGTTCATTGTAGTACAAATACATCTTTTATTCATTCTATATTTCCATTCCTTCTAGAAAAACTCGACCTTTCAGAAGAAAAAAAAGTTATTTTGGAAAACCTTGGGAAGCTGGAAGACTTACAGAAAAAATATTTGCTCAGTCAGAACAAGTATTTTGAGGAAATATCTTCAATGACTGGTAAATATGAAACTTTTAAAAACCGGCCAAGTGCGAGTCGGACTCGCGCGCGAAGGGTTCCGTACCATTATCAATTTATTATTTAAAAAATACAGTTAAATCAACCTACCTCAAAAACTATAGGAGACAATTTGATCAAACCAAAAATCGTTGATAGAGTTTATTAATGTGCATAACATATATTTTTTTTTGAATTTTATATCGCGAAGTTTAAAAAATAGAGGGGGGGGGGACACATTTTTCAGACTTTGAGAGCTGATATCTCGAAAACGATTTGCTTAAATAAAAATGAGATTTATAAACCTTCATATCATTTTCAAAGACCTTTCTATTTATACCCCACACGCTTATATACAACTAAATTTTTTTTTTCTATCCCTCAGTTACATGTATGGAGGGCCCCCACCCGAATGTTTTTTTTACAATTTAGTATCATAATCCTGTAGCGGTTCATACAACACATATCCTTACCAAATTTCGTTACTGTAGCATTTATAGTTTCTGAGTAAATCGGCTGTGACAGACGGACAGACGGACAGACGGACAGACGGACAGACGGACATGACGAATCTATAAGGGTTCCGTTTTTGCCATTTTGGCTACGGAACCCTAAAAAATAGATTAACATAGGATACCTTTCTACGTTGACTATCACATTGATTAACTTAACAATTGCATTTCATTAAATAGATTCACTATAATATATGTAATTAACACTTATAGATATATAGTTTTGCTTGTTCTTAAACCGAATAAGCTATCAGACTATACAGTGGAGCTATACTACATACATGCTCTAATATAATATGTAAATGGTGTTCATTTACTTATATACTTAAATATTTTGTTACAGATATTAGTTTTTCAGCATTGAAGAGAATAAACAATGAAGGAAAGGTGAACCATGGCGTCTTCAGTACTCCAGGAAAGAAAATACCACACAAGGCCACAGAATCCAATTTGGATAGTTTCGACATCCATGCAATATACAAAATAAATGAATTTTATTTGGTTAAGAAGCAAGTGCCTACACTCAGATGTCTGCTAACAGAGTTGAGAGAAAGCAACAACTTCACTGGATGTGTAGAAACTTTACGCCGAATACTGATTGCTAATGGATATGAGTTTAAGCAAAATGTTAACCAACGCTCAATTCTTATTGAGCGTATTGACTTAGCAGCTTGGCGACACCGTTATTTAAGGACCATCACCATCGAAACGAGCAAATATATTTCTGGATGAGACTTACCTTCACCAAAACTATAAAACAAAAAAATCATGGCAAGAGCCTTCTACTCAAGGAGTAGTTGACCATATCTCTCCCGGAAAACGGTATATTATTGTTCATGCTGGATCAGACTACGGTTTTGTGCCTAATGCATTGCTAACATTTAGCACAAAGTCATTAAAAGCGGACTACCACCACGACATGAATGCTACAAATTTTAATAAGCGGTTGCGTGACAAACTTATTCCCAATCTAACGGAACCAAGTGTCATTGTTATGGACAATGCTAGTTACCACACTGTTCAGATTAATAAACCACCCAATACAAACAGCCGCAAACTTACATGCGTAGATGCGTATATGCGTAGATACAGTATTCTGAGCACTGTTAGTAATGAGTAGCTAGGAGGTAGATAGCTAAAATCCTACCCCTCTTATCTCGGCTGTCGTTAGGGTTTCCGTCATATAGCTATATAAATAAAGAACATTTACAAATAAAGATAGATATAGAGATAGTTAAACATAAATATAGCAAAAGGGAATTCCACCCTATCCAGCATAAACGACGATGAATGCAAGAAATACAGTATGTTGAAGTTGAAAGTACGAGAGGCATGACAAGCGAGAACTAGTATGCAAGAGAAATAAATGAAATAGGCTCCGATAATGTTGGAGGTAGAGTATCTAAAAAAAAGACCCCGTTTGTGCCTGCTGGACCATCTGCCCTCGAGTGTGGCCGACAAATCCGAGGCACCGAAACTGGCGTCAACTGACCCCACGGAGCGCCTTATCGATGCGCTGAAAACCCCGTGAGATCTAACCATGATTATATTTCGGATTTAGATCGATATAGGAAATAACAATAAAAGAGCCGTATTTTCTTGAACCTTAAGACGGCTGTCAAGGAAAAATATAATATTTATAGCTTCGGAAGACTTAACATAGCCAATTTACTTTCTTCCGCTATCAAACTATTCTCTCCTTCTAGGCCCTTGGCAAATCCTTCTCTGTTGTCGCACGTTGCGCCTTTTATTTCGTCTTTACTGCCCTCTAATAATGGATCAAGTAGTCCTACAATGGAACTGCTGCAGTATTACCAATAAAAAGCATGATTTACTTTTTCTTACAAATAGGTACACCCCATTTATTCTAGCAATATCTGAAACCTGGCTTAAGCACGATTCTAATTTTAAAATTCCTAATTATTCCTCTCGAATGAAATCCCGGGCTGATAGCAGAGCCTGATCATGTATCTTTTTTGCCTGTAACTCTACTCCAAAATAACTTAAGTTTTCACGCTACCTGTGCTCGTGAGGAAGGCATCACATTTTTATCTGTCTATATTCCTAGTTCCTAGCCCCTCTTCAATACTCAATGAACTTGAAAAAAAGTAAATACACTCTCTCGCACAACCGGTTATTATACTCGGAGATCTTAATGTTCATCATGTCCAGTGGGGATGTGATAAAAGCGACCACCTAGGGGAACAATTCTTAGGAATTTTGGATAATTGTAACCTATGTTCCCTCTGGCAGAGGTGAATATTTGAGTGATGCTGTAATAAATTGGATGCAGCTTCATTCTATCCCTTTGTCCAATTTCATTGGGTTTGCATCTGATACTACTAATAGCAAGAGGGGGAACATAACTCGGTTTTCAGCCATTTAAAACAGCAAATACCAGATATTGCATGTGTCAAATGCAGTTGCAATCTAATCCATCTTGTCGCCTCAAAAGCATGCTTAAAATGACCGAGAACAGTAGAAGACATGCTTAAAAATATTGCGTCTCACTTCAGTGGAAGCTCTAAAAGAAATGTAAAACTAGAGGAATTTCAATATGATCAAATCAATTGCTTGCAATTTTATGCAAATCCGTTAACCCCATCATCATCATCGTCGGTATGAGCTCCCGTGGGGAGTACAACGGCGGTGTAGGTAGACGCGTTGCCGTTAAACGTACCTAGTGCTAGTTGCTGTTGATCTATATTAAATCAACACTATAGTACCTAGTTAGAACAATAATGAGCTAGCGAAGTGATGCTGTTGATCTATATTAAATCAACACTATATTAAATCGGTTTATCAAAGATTTAATGTGCCTGCCACATTCAAGCGCAACAGTAGAAAAAATATTTTCACGAATTTAACATAAATAAAACTAAAACCAGAAACCTACCAAGACTTAACAGCCACAGGTTTTAACAGCCAGGGATTTAACAATACAGGTTGGTAAATTTGGTGTATGTGTCTTGTATGAATTTAATAATTATGTTTAATAGTTATTTATATAATTAAAAACTATGTATATTTAAAAAATCTACTAATATTTTATCTTAATTTCTACTACTTTTTTCAGATTTCGTCTGGTAAAACTGTACGTGCTTCATGTGGCACTACATACAAAAAACAAATGGCACAAGATATAATGGACCAGGGCGATGTGAAGCCTCCCCACCTGTGGTCCGCTAAAGGGCTGCGCAAAGACAAACAAGAAGGTCGTACGAATGCCCTGGGTAAAAAAAGCTCTACTATGAAAAAAAATAGGAGAAAAAAAAACGCGGAACATACCTCCACACACATCGCAAAAGCTGCAGCCACTCTATCGCTTCACTAGACTCCAAATAATGAGTTATAAGACGTATCATGACACATCCTGTGATGATTGCATGGTTTCATATCCCGGGCGGACAATAAAAGTTTTGAGGTCACTGGTATTTATTTACCCTTTAACTGCGGACATATTTACAGATGATGAATTTTGTCATCAAATATGTGACAATCCGTCCTGATAACCTCTCTATCCAATCCGTCGCATGACCGGATTGGATAGAGAGGATTGAAGAG
This sequence comes from Thaumatotibia leucotreta, assembly GCA_025490895.1. NCBI lineage: Eukaryota > Metazoa > Arthropoda > Insecta > Lepidoptera > Tortricidae > Thaumatotibia > Thaumatotibia leucotreta. Next base: position 18,593 of record JALPQI010002695.1, read on the forward strand.
AAAGAATAGTCTTCGATTCCAACTGCGCGAAAAGAAAAAAGAAATGTCACAAGATATAATGGATAAAGTTGAAGAAGATAAAAACAGCATTTAAAAATGGCTGAGAATTTAAGAAATCAAGATCAAAATCAAGATTATGTAGATACACGAAATTCACCGGATATTGAATGCTTACGATTTGGAAAACACATTGCCTTTACCCCGCATTCCGTCAAATATTGCATTTTATAAAAGGCAATTATGGTTCTCCAACAGCGGAATTCATAGTGCTTTTAATGGTACTGGACATTGTTATGTTCTGGTAGACGGAGAAGCAGGAAGAGGTGACCATGAAGTAGGATCATGCCTCATGAAATATTTAAAGGAAAAGCTGAAACCCACGGTAATACAATAACCCTATGGCGCAATTGGAGAGGGGGTCAAAGTAGAAATATCAAGAAGATCGTTCTGATGATGCAACTATAAAAAAAATCTAAAAAATTAGCAATTTGTTTTTGTATTTATATCTTAAGCATACAATCTTTAACTATGCAATCTTTAAACTCACAGCAAGATACATTATCAATTTTAAAAGCAATTGCGAATACAGCCAACACCTGCATTAATGGATTCATCAATCGAGATGTAGACGGTTGCGTTGTGTATTAGACGCGCACGCGGATCAAACCATTCCGACTGTGACTTGTCAGCAGAGCCATTAAAAGCAGAGGCACCGGTTAACCAAAAAAAACGTTCGAAGTTATATTGTCTGCAGTGGAATAACTAAACAAAATAGTATAAAAGGAGGGATAGGCAAGGCTTCCGAGAGCGCGAGGCTATGCCGCAGCATCAGTGGGCGCATGGTCTTGTGGCTAAATTGCGGGAGGTACACAAAATCCAACAGCCAACAACAACCAACAGTGTCCTGAACATGATTACAGACAGGTTTTGCCCATATATAGGCCATTGTTGTGGCCTTCATGCTCCCAGTGGGACAGTAGTTGATACATTCAGAAAATTGTGACGAATGTATTAACTACTTGTGGTAACTAAACGCCAACCGCTCTACCCCACCAGCCTCTTGGGCAATGAACGTTTCGTGCAGACTTAAAAGTCATGTAAAAACGATTATTGTTAGTGGAAAGCAATTAGATGATGTTGTAAACTTATTTCTATTTGATTATCGAACTAGTGTAAATAGAGCAACTGGTGTCAGCCCCTCCAAGCTAATGTATCAGAGGGAGTTAAGGACTAGATTCTCCTTGCTTAGACCTCAACCTATATGTACCAGACTACAAAGCTACAACGAAAAATTGGCAGAATTCAGTAGGGGTAATCGAAGAGTAACTTTTGATGTGGGGATGAAAGTTATGGTTAGAGATTACAGAGATAAGAAAAAGAAGTGGATAGGGGGAGAGATTAAGGAGTACTTGACACCAGGGGTTACATACTTGGTAAATGTGGAAGGAACGACAATAAAACGTCATGTAAACCAAATGTTAAAAATTAATAATTAAAACAAGTATGGTTACATTTAAGGTATTGGTGCACAGACTATTGCCTGGCATGTAACTATAAATGTCTAGAATAGCAGCTTGGTTAGTTGTTAGTATGTATGTCATAAATATTTGTGCTGGGGGAGAGTGTGGTAACTAAACGCCAACCGCTCTACCCCACCAGCCTCTTTGGCAATGGACGTCGACTGATATCATGTACCAACCAACCCCAATAGACACCCCGACACCACACTACTGTTGCCTGTAATTTCTGTTTCTTTTTTTTTGTTTTGTATTGTGTATGTAGTATGTAGAAAACTGTGTAAGCCTATGAGTCCTTGGTTACTCGAAATAAACATTTTTTTATATTTTTATCTTCTGGCCATTTACGATGACCCGAGCGCAGGAGGCTTCGAGTGAGGGCACCGACTATATCAAAATTATAACTGATTGTAAGGAATGCGGAACCACTGCCACAGGAGTGGAGAGGCAATCCTCAACAGGCCTATAGAAAGCGAGGCCGTATGACTTCTGTGGCGAGCATTTGATACCCGGTCAATCCCTCGTTCGAAGTCACGTAACTTCTTGGTCCGCAAAGGGAAATAGTGGCCAATAAAATACGTGCTTCATGTGATACTACATACAAAAAAGAAATGGCACAAGACATAATGGACCATGTGAAACCTCCCCACCTATGGTCTGCTGAGGTGCTACGCAAGGGCAAACAAGAAGGCGAATACCCTGGGTATAACTAACATTTGATGATCCATAAAAAATCGGAATTTTGCAGCAAAAAGAAATAAAGGATTAATCATGAATACCCAAAATCTTGTACGTGGTCATTATTGACGCAGTCAGTCATTTATCAATTGACGCAAATATGAGTTTCGCGCCTGCTGATATACGCACTCACATATATTATAGGTTTTGTATTTACAACCAGGAATGACATTGTCTGAAATATATAAAGAGAGAGTTTAAACTAAAGTATAATGTATAATGGAAATTGATTATTTGTAGAAAGATACGAAATTCAATCTAAGATGCAAAGCTATAAAAAAAATACGCAACAAATGTGACAAATTCCAGTTACTTCGTGATGCCAAACATTGTGAAGAAAAAGATAAAGTTGAAGAAGATAATAGGCAGCATTTAACAAATCAAATGAAGCAAGATTCTGAAGAAGCACAAAATTCACCGGTTATTGAATGCTTAACATTTGATATTGAAAAGACATTGCCTTTACCCCGCATTCTGACAAGTATTGCATTTTATAAAAGTCAATTATAATTATCCAATAGCGGAATCTGTAGTGCCCGCTTTTATGTACCTCCATCCGACCATGACTCAGCACATCATCTCACTTTCACTCTTACAGCACTCTCTCTTTCGCCTTTGCTTGAGACTGGGCATGGTCAGTGGAAGGAAACATGGCAGGATTTCACTGATGCTGGACGTGGAATATTCCAGCGCGCAAGGTTACGGCTGCTGGAGTGCGCCGAAGGTTCCCCACCGCCGCTGGCTGCGGCTGGTCGACGCTTTTCGTCCCCTGCCTTCCTGAGCGTCCCAGTACCTTATGCCCGTGACCACCTGCTGCGCGCCATCATCGATGCGACAGGGGAGTTCGCTGTTCGCGGACCAGCAATTATGTGTTGATTCGAACCACACTTTTTTGAAGTCTTCGGAGCGTTGGGTGGCCTGCCAGCTTTGTGGAGAGTGGGCCCATACAGCCTGCGCAGGCGTTAATGACGCAGACATAGACGAAATTCACATTTTGTTTATTTTGTGACAAATAAACGAATGTACCCCATACTGCCCCACACTGGGTACCCCATACTACCCCTACCCCGGGGCAGTATGAGTTTTCGTGAAATTTTTTTTAAATTAAAATTAAAAATATTATTTGTTTTGTTACTTAGCTAAATTCAATGCCAAATGTTAATTCAATATCCAAAATATTCCAAAGGGTTTCGTAGTTTCGATTAAAAATATATTATGTTCATTTCTTTATTGTTAGTTTTCCTTAGCGGCCCCGTTATGTTGCCCCCCCCCTCCCTTCTACGGGTGCAGATATTTCGCTACTTCAGGTCACGAACAAACTAAGTACGTATGGGTGTTCTAATTTTAAACCGTTCGCCGCCTCAGATTAAAACTTATGTCGTTAAAAATTTGATTGAACATTAAATTTAAAGCCTTTTACGTGGCAATTTTTTATATATTCGCCAAGCATCAGAATGTTATGGTAAGCCATATGGTACATTAGTCATCGAAGATATGGAAAAAACCTGGAGCTCAACCAATTTTTTCAAAAAATGAAGAGATTAGAATCAGCCGTAAAAAGCGCAGAATGGGGATTCCCCTTAACACTTCTTGATTTGTGCTTTTCACAAAAAAAGCTTCAAAAAATAGAGGGGATCGTGAACTATCACAACGCGATGTGCGTTGTCATAGTTCACGATCCCCTCCGGGGCTCCGAAAGAGCAAAACACACACCAAAAAAGACCACGAGCTTTTCAGCGCCGATTCAGTGCCAACGTTCGGGCAGGCGTTATTGGAAACGAGTTGATCGGACCGCATTTTTTGCCCGATAATCTCAACGGAGACGATTATTTGGAATTCGTGCAAAACGACTTGCCTGAATTGCTCGCTGAAGTGCTTGGAACTGTATATGTATAAAGAGCAAATGTTATTTTCGCTACAAGCTCTAGGCGACGAAAGTAACCTGGAAAGTCCCCGGGTCATCTTTCTTTCACAATGTGGTCAACCACATAAAAGCAATGCAAGGGGCATAAAATGGCGCCGCTGCCGCCGAACGATAGCTTAGTGCTATTTTTCCTCTGCGTTACTGGTAACGCTGGGGAAAGTATCTCTTGCGTTACCGGTAACGCGAGAGAATGTACGGCTTCTCCCATTTAATTTTAACATCAGTATGCTATTATAGCCTATAATATATTTTAGATTGAATGGCGCAGAGCGTAACCAAAAAATGGCTTTAAGTGCAGCAGAAAAACAAAAACGGTATCGGGAACGTCTAAAAAGTAAACAAGAATGTTACGAAGAAGCTAAAAGGAAACAGAGAGAACGGTATCACAAAACTAAAAGACTAGTAAAAGATTTAACGGCAAAAGAAAAGTACAACGCCAGCTTAATTTGGCGTTTACGGAAAAGAGAACAAACTCGGAAAAAAAGAAATGTAGAAAGATTACTAGAAAATCGCCAACAAGCTCACCTCAATCAGAATATGGATTTGAGCCGTTAAATATACAAAATGAGCCTTCATCTCCAACTCCTTCGCCTGCGACGCCGCCGCCAGTGCCGGATCTGCTCATAGCTAGCTACAACTGCACCAGGAATACTTCCTCTAAATAGTCTTTCATCAGCGACGCCTATCTCACTACTCCCGTAGGAACACCTATACCTGGGAGCCCTCGATCAGCAACAACAACAATTTCATCACTGACGCTTCCACCGTTAAAACCTCCACCAGGGACCCTTTTTTCAGCAATTCTTTCACATGCAACACGCTCGCCAGCAACGTCCTCGCCCGTGACTATATTTCTCCAACAAACTAAATCTGTAGCGTATAGAAAACCGGGTGTGAAGCCATCTAGGCCCATATCACGAAGCATTGAACAGGCGGAGATCAACAAAATCACTGAATCGGCAAATCAACGAGGACGAAAAAAAAGTAGGAGAGCGGATATGTTGGTTGCCTTGTGCCGGTCATATTTTAAAACGAAATGCTGGTATATGGCTATATTTTGGCAAATGCTGGACATATGCGTGAACAATGGCTGGTTACTGTATCGACGACAAGCCAGTACAGCCAAGACTAAGCCACTAAAAAAATTTTGACTACAAGTTGCAATGGAGCTTCTTAAAAAAAACAGAGCTGGTCCATCCAACGTCAGAATGGCAGTGTCACTTCCAAGGCCTCCACCCGCAGTTCAGTTTGACAATACAGGACACTTGCCAGTGTACACTTCGTACGGAAGATGTAGGTACTGCAAAAAAGGCAACACTAATATGGAGTGTTCTCAATGTAAATTACGATTGTGCCTTGTTGCAAAAAGGACCTGTTTTTACACATTTCATGTAGCGCAATAAAAACTTTTCTATAAAACTTATTGTTTTTTCATCACGTCTCCACCCTGCGCAGTGTCAAGTATGCTTGACATGGTGGCTACTGGTCATATGATGGAAGTTAGGCAATGTCAAGTATTCTTAGCCTATGTTTTTTACTATATAAGATAAAAAAGATTTTTTTTTCTATTTTTCTGTACTTCACAACATCCCTGGGAACTCATCTAACTGTCTGAAACCGTAAGAAAAAGAAAAAAAGTTGAGCGTTAAAGGGTTAAAATTCCGTGTTAAAATACTCTAACCTCGCTGCTGCCACTAAAATATAGAATAATAATAAATAATCTACACGGCTATATATTGCCTTTTAAGTATTTCGATAAATTTAATTTCATTCTTTTTTTTAAAACATCGCTCCCAAATCAGTGTCCTAGGAGTTGATTTGTTGTCTTACCCCATCGGAGGTGCGGAAGCTGGCTTAGGAACTGGCGGTTAAAAATGGTAAAAGATTTCCGGAATGGGCTATTAATGCTCAAGGAGGACACATACCTCCTTTTTTTGTTTTCCCGCTGAAGAGGTATCAAGATCACATTATTCGTGAACGTCCTATGGGTTCTGCTGGTGCTGGAAATGACAGTGGCTGGATGCAGGAAGCAGAGTTTTTACTTTTCCTTGAGCATTTTAAAAAACAAGTCAATCCTAATGTGGAACAAAAATACTCCAACTAGGTACGGAAGCTGAAACAAAAACGCACAGACGTCGTAGGTACCTACTCTTAACCGTCAATACAACGAATTAAACGACCGTCGTATACAACGAAGAGCAATTACTGCTACACACTGTGGGGTTTGGGCCTGGAAATATGTCAAGTTGGTTTCTATGATATCAACTTTTCACAAGAACGACGTTGCTTGAGAACCAGACGGGCAATGTGGAAAGTACCGACGGATATAAATTTATGTGGCAAGTTCTTTGTTAATAAATATTTCGTAAAAGAACATTTGTTTAATTTCACCCATAGTCAGGGTTGTCACACCGCCTCAGAGCAAACGTCGAATACGACAAACCTCTTGTACAAAACTATAATCAATATATGGGAGGCGTGGATCTTAAAGACCACAAAATATCCATGTAAGTATTTATTAGAGTGTGGCGTCAATATCATACCTTCACACCCCACCTAATTATCATAATAAATAAACTAGCCTACAAGCTATAAATAAATTTATTTTATGAATGATATGATGTTAAAGTTATTTAACTTATTTAAATAAAATTTATTAAATAAAATATTTATTTAATCATGTCAACCTAAATGTAAAACATACTAAAAAACTGTAATGGACACCTGTATTGCACCATGCCTCTTATATGGCTGTCAAACCTGGGTATTATGAAAAGTGTCAAGCAAAAGGTCGGGACCACACAAAATCCAATAGAAAGAAGTACTTATATTATGGATCAGAAAACTTCATAAAGAATAAAGTCAAGTGATAGGACAAATAAAAAAGATCACTGACACACTAAAACAAGCACTCAAAGTGGATATGGGCTGGCCATATAACAAGCTCTACACACAAATGAGACCACCAAATGGAATCATGTCTATCAGGGAAAAGAAAAATCCGGAGACCACATCAGCAGAATATATCACCAGGCGCAGAATAGGAAAAGATGGAAGAGGTTGAAGGAGGCCTATATTCAAGATGGGGACCATATTCTGCAATCTTTTAACCAATAATAACAATAAACCAGCTCCTAGCAAATTGAATTATAATTATGGAGAATAAAGGCCACTGTAAGCAAGTTTCTTTATTTTATAGTTATGTGAAGTATGACCTATGATGTGATCCATTCAAGTATGGGTCATTCTCTGAAAGTTTGCCTGCGGTTGGCTCTAATTGCCACAACCTTTTCCATACATTTTGTATGGGACGCGGCAATTAGACGACAGGCAAACAATCAGAGAATGACCCCTCATACATCACTTTACTGTCCAATTCACATTCTAGGAGTGTATTACACCTCACTGAGTCAACCTGATTCAGGGAAGTGTAATAGCATCTTTATAACTCTTTCCTATCAATTTCATCAATCATTTATCAACAAATCAAGAGAAATGGTAGTGCCAAACTCAAGCAGGGACTTCTGAAGATATGCCAACATTATACATGTTCTAGTATTTAACTTGCCAAAATAAGTAAGAATGTACCAACATATGTTAATGACTAACTCGAATATACAAAAAACTTGAGAACCAACAAAGTGCAAACAATACCAACATGGTTTATAACCCACATTAAGTTAATAGAGTTACCCCCTTATTCATAAACGTCTGCTAACTTAACAAGCCGTTAAGTATTGTTTGTGCCTTTTGCTCTTATGGACACATTGTTAAGGCCAAAAGGGACAAGCAATTATTAGCGGCTTGTTAAGTTAACAAACGTTTATGAATAAGGGGGTTACAGTTTATCAACAAGTTATAATTATAATACTCATTAACACTTTAAACTTGTAGGATATTGGAAAGAAGTTTGAGGACTAATAATACACATTTTTTTCGAATTTGTCACCTAACCTAACAACAAAATACCAACTAGAGAAATAACAACAACACAATCCCATATCAAACTCTATAATGCACGTTCAATTTAAATCACTACAGTGAGACAATTTGATAACTCCTATATTCTACAAGGCACGATTCTACAAAACTTTCATTTGAAGCTTCTCGGTACTCGGACTCGAGTATGTACTTTAGTTTTGACTTTGATTCGGCGACCCTATCGTGAACTTCGAAATCCGCAATTTCGGGGATTTTTCTCTGTCACTTAATGACGCCTTCGTTTCGTTGGAGTAACAGAAACAAATCCCAGAAATACACGAGTCTTAGTAGTGTTTTTTCATTAAACGTAACGTAAGCTCGTAACGTAACAATAACAATGAATTAATATGAATATGCCATTGCCATGCCATGCCATAGAGAAAAGAATTGGAATAGACTTTATAGACTACAAGCCACCAATGCGCAACTAAACATTGCAGGATCCAAAGTATTTCGTCGAGCAATGTCAGTAGAATAGAGGAAACAATTTCCAACCCAGCGGCATACGCACATCTTGTCTTTGACGTCTTTGACCGCCACAAAGCTTTCTGGCGGCTCTCCGTCTAAAATTAGACTAGCTTTACGTCTTCCTTAATAAATAATAAAACCTGAAAGTCATGAACGTAACAAATTTACAAAAAAGACGGCTATATAAAATTTTTATTAGGTATGTTATTTCTTTAGATTACATTTTATTCCTCGCCTCGATACAATCGTTTATTGTAAGTGTTATTAAGAAGGTTAGTCAACAATTGACTCGTGCTTGACTAATACAATTGGAAATTGGATGTTCATCATACAAATTGTTTACGAATGATGAACCTTTCAAGACACTCTTCTGACAGATCTTTAAGAGTAAACAATGTTTTTATAAGTGATTTAAATAGAAATAAGTGCTGGTGATTGAGAAAAGTTGTGCAATTATTCCATGTCCAAGGTTCTCGCCTAGCCACTAACAATAAGTAAAGTATTTTAGACATACCTAACTATGCATTATTCGTTAATATAATTTCAATTGAGCGGACATTATGTTAAGGACAACGTTTATTTTTGTTGGCTTAGCCATTAATGTATCAAAAACAAAGGCAATGACCAATAGTACTGGAGATAAAATAACTATAAAAATAAGGATCATGAGATGGAATATGTAAATGAGTACCTACAAATACCTAGGATAACTGATATCCCCAGAACAACAACAAAGCCAAGAAATCCAAAAAAGAATCATAAGTAGCTGGGCGAGATACTGGTTTCTGAAGGAAATTATGAAGTCAGACTCAATGCCAAATGGTGCTAAAAGGAAAATAGAACCGTTTTTCCCCCGAAGGGTAAAAAACGTATATTTAGGTTTCAGCCGAAAGGCTTGACCCACTGTGAGATAACCCTTTGGAACATCAGCGCCATCTAGTCTTCGTTAGCGGAATCAATGCAGTTTGACGAACTGTATTGACTCTGTGGTAGTGGGGGAAGTCAGCGCCTAGGCAGGCGGCCATTTTATATTCAGTACCGCTTTAAGAATCGAGGCGAGGCGAAAGCCGGCAAGGTATTCAGTGGTGGGTCAAGCCTTTCGGCTGAAACCTAAATATACGTTTTTTACCCTTCGGGGGAAAAACGGTTCTATTTAGGTGTTCGAGCCTTCAGGCTTGACCCACTGTGAGATGTTTAATATCTGCCGGCGCTGACTATGCGTACTGTGACTGTTAGTGGTATAGGGCCACTTATATTTAATTATGTTATGTGTTTGGTGTGCACTTGTAGGTGTCTTATCATTTAGGAAAAGGAGGAATGAAAAATGCATCTTGATAATCACCTGATTAGTTTAATGTCACAATCAACGTTAGAATATTTATTTTTTCTCAGACACTAGAGATTAATATTATTGCAACATACATATCGATATTAAATCGTTTGAAAATCATCCGTGATCGATCGTGTTGAGACAATATTGCTAGGCGCTACTTCTTTGAAGTAGTGTTTCAAGAATATTGTAGTACTACGCCAATTGCCTTTGCTTAGTACTTCGTCGATGTCTAGGTTTCTCCTGCTCCAGTTGTCGGTAGCGACAGCTGATCTAAAGCTGCCAGGGGACCCTTGTATGTTTGCATTTTTAAGCGCTAGTCTTAACCAACCAGCTATTACGGATCTCGATGCTGCTTTCACTTTATTTCGAGTTGTGATAAATAAATTGGTTAATGAAGGATCTACTTTTCTGCGTTCTTCTGATTTCTGTATCAGTGCCGGTATCCAATAACATAAGTCAAAAGCGATATTTTCATTTTTTGACAAGGACCAACCAGATTGGCGATAGGTAGCACTATCTGTTTTCGAACCGAAAGAAGGCCAGAAGATTATGTTATTTGGGGTAATGTGACACTGTTCTGCGTTTATGTGTAGCAGGGTTAGGTCATGAACGCGGCGACCCGAAGTTAGGAGTAATAACGTTGCCACGTGTTGTGAGATTTGAAATAGGCTAGAATTATCGATATTTCCAAATATCTGCTACGTTCCAAATAGTGGTATTGCGTCTTGGAGGATTTTTTAATTGGATAGCCTTGATGGTTTTCTTAACCAATGGATGATCACTAAGAGAAGAAGTGCCACTGGGCTTTGTGAATGTAGCAACAGCTGACTTGTGTACGAGAATAGTTTTAGGAGCCAGTTTCCGCTCGTTGTAAAGGTAGATTAAATATCTAGCTAAATAGCCAGGGCTTGGCGTTTTTATCGACACATTATTGTCCATTGACCATTTAAACCATTCCTTCCAAGCAGGTCTGTATGTTTTCAACGTAGACTGTCTCCAGGCCGATTGTAAAAGAGAACGTTCTGCATCATTCCAGTTAATTACCTCATCGGCCCAGCCCGTACTTTCCATACCTCCAAAGATAAGTTCTGGATGTTTCGAGGTGGGAGATTGGTTCGTACATCGAGAAGGCGATTTTTCAGATTGCGAATCTTGAACGGGGGAGAGACTGCTCTCTTTTTGATTTCGGCTCTCCAAAAAGCTTTCTCCCACTTCGGTACTACTAGGAGGTAAAGTCCCTTGGAACCATACAGATGTTTGAGTACCCGTGGAATTACAGCTGGCGGTGGGAAGACCCACGCCATCCTGTAATTCCACGGTCTGCTGAAAGCATCCGTGTACTCGCTTGTCGTATCCTTGTGATCTTCGCTCACGTATCTTGGGACTACCGCAGAATGTTTGCTCGCAAAGAGATCGATTTCTGGAGTGCCCATGCTTTGAAAGATTTCCTTCCGCGTCGGAAGGTTGAGGTGCCACTCTTGAAAGATTTTCTGTCGCGACAAGCTGTCTGCTATCCCATTGTATCTGCCCGGCAAATATTTCGGAATAATGGTTATTTTGTGTTGTCGTGCTAAATTCAGAATTTCTGACGCTATGCGCAGAAGTTTTTGCGATTTCGTGCCGCCCTGCTTTCGAATGTAGGAAGCTGCCGTTTTGTTGTCGGTTTGAAACAATACGGTTCTTTCTGAAACTAGTTCTAGCTTCCTTTGGATTACTTCGAATAAGGTCCACAATTCCTTTTGATTGCAATGCCAGTGACTTTGCGAGGTGCTCCAATGACCTGACAATTTTTCGTCGTTTATTAGGGCGCCCCAGCCTATGTCTGAGGCGTCGGTCGTTACGAAGACCGATGCCGGGGCAACTTGGATGTTCGATGTTTCTGAAAGATTTCGCAGCCACCAGTGAAGTTCTTTTTTGACATGATCTGGTAGTTGGAACATCTTGTATCGTTGTACGTCCGGTAGTGTTTTGGATGCGATTTGAGTGAGTCTGCAATTAAGGAAACCTAGGGGTATTACGTTGGCTGCAAAGTTTAATTTGCCCAGTAATTGCTTTGCATCCATCCAACTCCATTTGCCCTTGGAGAGTGTATTTAAAACTGAGTTTTTAATATTCCTGATTTTTGAGGCAGGCAAGATTTTCTTATTTGCCTTTGTGTCCCATATTAAGCCCAGATATTCGATCCGTGACTTTGGTGTGAGGTCAGTTTTATCTGAATTTATTTGCCAACCTAGGTTTTTTAGAAACTCCATTGTCCAGATTGCCTGTTCTGCTAGCTTATCGGCTTCCTGATTCATGAGCAAAAAATCATCTAGATAAACAATGACCCTAATTCCTTGCTCACGTAGAATCGATGCCACCCAATTAGTGGTTTTACTAAAAATTGACGGAGCGCTTGACAGACCGAAGGGCAAGCAGTTCATGTTATATATTTTCCCATTAAACGCCAAAGACAGATATCTCCTGTGAGCGTTATGGATGGGAATGTGATAATATGCATTTGAGATGTCAATTTTTACTAAAAAGTCGCCTTGCTGTAAGGCCTGGGCAACTTTCGACAGGCTTATAAGTCTGAATTTTGGAGGGCGGACATAAAAATTCAGTGAGCGTAAGTTAAATATTAGTCTATGGGAGCCGTTAGGTTTTTGTCTTAGGAAAATTGGCGATAAGTAACCGCTATCAAAGGTGTTAATCGAGATCGCATTGTTTTTCAGAAGATCTTTGATCTGGTCAGACATGACTTCCGAATTTCTAGGCTCGTAAGATTTGGTGTTGCAATTAGCGAAAACGGTATTAGGGGGTCTTTTAACGAAAGGGATCCGGTATCCTCTTAAAACTTTTAGGATGGTTTCCGGGGCTCCTAACGATTCCCATAGATTTAGTTTTAACTTGAGTTGGCCTGCTTGAAATACCTGTGAGTTAGGATTTCTTTGTGGCAGCTGGAGTTGACTTGCTCTTGATGGAGTCTGCTGTACTGCTATTTTGCTTTGAGCGAAAGTCTCGAAAATTTCGCGATGGCTGTTTTCTGTTATTACTTTTGTTGCCAAATTGTTTCTGACCTTTGGACCCTTTTTGTGTAAAATTTTTTCTCCCAGTTTTGTTGCTAGGACTGGTTTTCCTCGGGAAAAACTTGTGTGCTCCCCCCTGTTCCTTAACCGCATCCGATAATTTTTCTTCAGCAAAGAGATGTGTATCGGAAGGGGGTATTTCATGTAGAATGTCACTTAAGACCTTCGTCGCTCCTTTGTAATTTTCTCTACGAGTTTGAAAGACTTCGGCTCTTCTGCCGCAAGTATATTGAAGTAACCCATCCGAGATTTTCTTAAAGGCACAGTCGGGGGCAGTCAGATGCTTCTGGATTTCTGTGCGAAGTTTAGGATCCATGCTGTGGCAGGCTTCCCGAAAAGCTTTCCTTTGGAGGAGCAGCCCATATGATATAGCTCCTAAGGTCATATCTGTTTTTTCGAGTTGCGATGTTGAACTCCAGTTTGGCGTTATTGATGCCAGGTGACTGTTGACCTTGAGCGCTGCGAACACTGGAGTAGCATGGAAGGTTTTTTGAACTTCAGCATATCGGATGTTCTTCCAGCCATCTTCATTAAGCCGTTGGCATTTTCGACCTTGATCAACCAGCTTTGGATCAGCTTTTATCAGTTTTGCTTCGGCTTCAGTAGTGTGCGGTAAAAAATCGCAATCAGCATCTTCTGGTGGGTTTTGAGTTTTAAGCGCAGCCAGTTTTCTTTGGGCTTCCGCAATTTGTGCATTAAGTGCTGATTCGTCAGGTTCAATAGGAGGTGCAACGTTTACTTGTGCGGAGTTTTCCTGGGGCCCTATCTCCAACGACGGTGCTCCAAATTCGTTGCAGGAATCAGTACTGTCTGGCAAGGAATCAAAAGATTCGTCTAAGTCCGCGGCAGCTGTATCACTTTTGGAACCAAAGTTCGACACTTGAGTTGCAATGTTTTCTATTGCCTGTGTCTGTTTAGTTATAAGTTCCATCATTTTTTCTAAGACGACATTCGAACTTGTTTCGGTTGTCACCGGGCCCGCATTTGATGCGGATGATTCGCGGCGAGGCGTCTTACAGCTGCGGCAGCTGGCTGGTGACACTGAGTGTCTTTTGAGAGAAATACTGTTGGAGGCGACATCTCTGGAGGTCAACCGAGGTTTTAGTAGTTTAACCGTATTTACGAATCTTTCGTAGGATTTTGTGTGAATCCTTTCCATGATACTGTGTGGTGCATATAACAGTGCTCTACCTAGAGGCCATTCCAACAGTTTTCGTTTGATTGACCGATATTTCTTCTCAGACAGTGAGGGGTCGTTTGGAGAGTATGCCATCGCTAGCTCATATGTTGGGAGGGCGAATCTTAACTTGGCTTCTATTTTTGCCGATATTTTTTCACCAAATAAGTCTGAGTAGGAAAAGTCTTGGACTTCCCACAAGTTCCAGCCAGTGGGGAAATTGTCCTCCACTATTTCGACCACGCGGTTAAAGAAGTCTTGATCTTGAGAATCTTGTGGTGCTTTGCGACACAACTCCTGCATGGTTGTAGTCGCCATCGTCTGAAAAGGTAGCAAAGCAATCATGTAAGACGTGTTTTGCCAATGTCACCGAGGGTGGCATGATTCGATTTCAGTACAATCGATAAGTTTTGACGTATTCATGGTACGACTAGACGCCTCGTTAAGGCGTCAGACCGCCTCGATTGAGGCGGTCGGGTATATCATTTCATGCGACCGGACGCATGGATCACGTATCGATCGACTCGACCTAGCGTCTCATCGATACTACCGGGGCGTGTCAATTGATACGACTAGGCGTATCGGTTGGTACGATTGGGCGTATCGGTTGATACGACTAGGCGTATCAGTTGATACGACTTGACAAGAAACAAGTCGCCCGGTTTATAGGTGCGATTCTGTCGCTATTCGACAGTTTGCCTTTCGTAGCGAGAAGACAAAGCTTTGAGTGTGAAACACTTTGTGGTGAGATCACCAAGAACACGTATGCCACGGCAACGTGTTTTGCACCAACTTACATGGGTTTTCCGTATCTAGCTAGGGACACCCATGTAGGAAACACTTATTTGTAGTTAAATATTAAGGTGTACTTACAATTTTGTTGAGTAATTGAGTAACTAGTAGATGAAGTTGAATTTGACTGACGACGCTGAGATTCAAAAGCGTACTGAATATAAAATGGCCGCCTGCCTAGGCGCTGACTTCCCCCACTACCACAGAGTCAATACAGTTCGTCAAACTGCATTGATTCCGCTAACGAAGACTAGATGGCGCTGATGTTCCAAAGGGTTATCTCACAGTGGGTCAAGCCTGAAGGCTCGAACACCTAAATATACAGTTCATGTATACTTCCGGTACTCACATATGGATGCGAAACCTGGAGTTATACCAAAAAAGATGAACATGAAATCAAAGTACCTAAGCCAACAAAGCATGAAACGAAGTATGCTGGGTATAAAACTACAAGATCGACGCAGGTTAATAGATATACGAAACATAACCAAAATAGTGGATGTAACACGGAAACTGAAAACATTGAAATGGAAATAGACAGGACACAATATGATGCGCTCTAATTCGCGCATCGGATAAATGGACAAGAGAAGTCACAGAATGGTACCCAAAGGAAAAGAAGCGACTATAACAAAAACCCTATAAAAGATGGGAAGATGATTTGCCTGAGAACTGGAGAAGATTCTCAAAGAGAGGTGGAGCAGCTTAAAGGAGGCGTATCTCAATGACAGCCAGACAAAAAAAAACATAAATGAATAAATAAAAAGGAACTATAAATATGAGGAACCAAAAATATATATATTTATACATAAGGTGAAATGTAAATTAAGCCAGAGAATAAAGGCTATTTTTATTTTATTTTATTATATTTTTAACTGAATTCCTTATAATACCTCTTATGTATATTTCAGGTAAACATGTTGAAATGGTATCAGAAGCTCGCAACCTAGGCCTGCTTATGGATAGCTTTCTGCACTTTGAAAATCATATCTTAGAAACCGTAAGAAACTGCTTCTATAGATTAACAGTCCTTTACAAGGTTCGTAATTATCTCAGTGTAGACATGCGTGTTAAACTACGCGATGCACTCATCCTTTCCAAACTTAATTATGCAGACACGGTATACGGTAACTGCCTACTCTCTCGTACTGGAAAAGTCATACGAGTATAGCGATTACAAAACGCCTGTACTCGTTTTTGTTTCCCGATACCACCACGATCCCATACCACTCCGTGTCTCCATATGAACAAACTTTTAAATATGAATGGTCGACGTACTCTTCATTTTGCCACACTGCTATTTGGTATTTTTAAAAGTAAAAAACCCACATATTTATATGATAAGATGGCTAAGATTTATATGGTAAATTTTACCAGCTCCGTGTCAGGCGTAATCCCAGTATGATTTGCCCGCGGCACAATACCGCTGCATTTCGTGGCAGTTTCCGTCATGCTGCTACGAAGTGCTGGAACAACCTTCCGCCGCCCACTTTGGGACAGCATTACGGTTAGTGGGTTCAAGTCCAAGCTAAAAACATACCTAAAAACATACCTATACCTATTAGCCAAATAAGGTGTTGCTGCCTGTGGGCATCATTCTGTATAGCTCCTTTTCTTAAGTAGGTAACGAGTGGAACTGTAAGTCCATGTCTTGCGCTATCAAGACATGAAATTATTGTCAAATCCTAAGTCTATTCTCTATTTAGCTGGAATAACTTTGTATTTATGTACCTATGTATATTTTCTCAATTTACTAACACATAACATAACATACACTGGTTGCGCATTGTGCTGTACTGCACTGCACACCTCGCTGGCTCCACAGAATATCAGCGCCGTTGTCGTCGCTCAGTCGTGTCAGCTGCATTGCTGAGTGGAGAACATTTCAGTTTCACATCTGTAACTCTTTGTTTTGTGTTCTTTTGATAGTTTATAAGTTTGTTTTTTACTAAGATGTCTTCACATACCTATATTATGATGTGTTGACTGAATAAATACAATTCCGGTGCACACAATACATAGAATTCTTAGAAATTGTTGGGTAGAGCGCTTTTTAAAAGGCATAGGTACGATACGAGCCGTCACATAACTCGACTTAAAAATCCGTGTTCAAAAAGGAGTCTTTATATGCAGTACACATTAATGGGTTGCGCATTATTCGGATTCGATGGATTGACTGTCAATGTCACTAGTGTCACCTTTTGTTCATTACTTCTCTATGAGTGGTCACAATACAAAATTCTCAATTTTTTCTAAATATAAAACATGATTTTGGTCAGTTTGATACCTATATTAAGTATTTCTTACTTTGCTGATTGCTTAGCGTTTGAAGCAACCCATGCATTGCAACCAGTGCATTTTAACGTCCTGTCGTGTTCTCGCACTGTGCCAACATAACATCATAATTATTTATTGTGTATTTAGTCAGTTATCTGTGGCTTTTCGGCAAATCGATATCCACATTCCACAGTTTTTTGCGTGCCGGGGCTTGTATAGCGAGAAGCGGCGTCGGCGTCCTCCTAAACTGAAACCTAACAATGCCTCGTGCCGAGAGCCTAGAGACCCTAGAGACCCTAGGTGTGTTTCTTCTCTATTTTCCTATTTGCATTCTGGGAGAACGTTTGGTTGTCTTCTCATAATTGGTTAATCTTTCTTTTGGACTGTTACAGTACAAGAGTCGTATACATTTATTCCAATACTATTGATGCAACTATCTACTGTATCGGTTCTGTTACATGTGTACCTATTTCTTTATCTGGCTGTGTGGCTAAGAATGTCTGGTCTTATTGATTCTTCTTATTTTTAGTATACTCCTTTCCTCGTCTTTGTCGTGGAAGTATGCTTCTTTGATGAGAATTTCTATCAAAAGAGAAGCCAGAGAAATTACTATCTAAAAGTTCTTTGAAGCTCCAGAAGTTCTTGTTCATTTAATTTGGTATTAAAACTTGTTGAGTTCCTAGGTAAACATACTGACCGACATTCTCTATGTGTTCAGAACTACAGACTAAAATAAATACAGTATGTCTGGTCAATTGCTTGCTGGCTCAATTTTATTGAGAAATCACGTTTTTTTAAGTCAATGGTATTAAGTGGTCATATTTTTAATATATGAATGACATGGTATTTATTCCATGATCTGTTAATTATTCATCCTATGAATACTAAAAATGTCTTATTGGATATATAATAATTGTACCCAAAAACCCAAATACAGAGCAAAACTAATTACCTATCAATAATCAATAATTAGGACACGAACAAATGACTTTTTCAGTTTTTATTAATTTTTGTAATTGAAACTTGTTAACAACCTAGTGGTTGTTAACCTGTTTCTTTTTTGTTTGTAAGTTGTTCATAGTACTAGACATTGGCTTAAAATCTATAACAAAATTATAGATATGATGTACTTACTTTAGAAGTTATGGAGGTGTCAACTGTCAACATGTACATATTGAAACTGAATTTAACATTTAGCAAACATAGGTATTTTATAGGAATTACCGTTTACCAGCCTCACGGAGCATAGCATTTTTATGTCTGTTCCCCGTATTTCCTGCAGTTGGTAGGAGCGGCGTGGTCTGAGTACTGGCGAGTCGCTAACTTCTCCAGATGATATAGTCATTCCCTGAATTATTATCCACCTGTGTCTTAATTATTTTTAAAACGTCGAAGATAAAATTAACGTATTTGAATATAATCTCGTCACTAATTTTATGTTGCATTTTTAAATCAAAAAGTTGTTGTTCACTAGATTCGGTGAGTATTGGTGTCTCTGTCTATGCGCTAGTGAACTGTTAGGCGGCGTAGACATTCGAATATACAGATTGTTTCACTCACGAAAACGCTCGCAGAAAATATGTAGGTATAGCAAACATATGTTTTAAGAATTGTCGTTTACCAGCCTCATGGAGCGTGCATGGCAGGCCCGATTCCCAATAATTTTTGGTCAACGTTCTCGCCTGCAGTGCGGTGGGGTCAAATCGCTTCGCGATCAACCCCTGGTTCTCCTAATCATTTTCAGATCGTCAAAGATGAATGCAACGGATTTAAATATAATCTCGTATATGCTCCATTTTTATAGTAAAAATAAATTTTTAGATCGTCAATCGACGAAACGAAATATCCCTTCGACCGTCTACGAAACCGGACATTCGAAACTGGCTTTGATCGAGGCTTTTATAGTTCTTCTTCGATCAAGTATTTTGTTTACTTGTACGTAATTAGTTTCGATAGGCTTTTGCTGTGCTTGTAGGTAACGGACTGCGATTACTTCATAAAGTAATTTATTGGTAAATGATTCCGATTATTTAGTATCTCAAAAAATATTTTGGTAGAGCTGACATGCATTTTAGGGAATTGCCGTTTACCTAGCAGCCTCACGGAGCGATGTCTCAACTGCGGGTTAAATAATCACTGGACATAGGCTTAAAATGGATACCAAAATTATAGATCTGATCTACTTAAAGGGCACCATTCATGGCACGATAAATCGCTTCGATTGATTTAACGAAAATCGTGGCGATCGATCGTTTTAAAATTGCCAAACATACACGAAGCAATTGATCGTTACGATCGCGCTATACACGAAGCAATAGATGGCTACGATCTATCATTTACTCGTTGGAAACGGTACAATAAAGTCGCTGTGCCCAATTAAATATGGATAACGATCTCCTTTTTTTTTTACCTATGTGGCGTTATATTTGATCCAGCTTCCACTAAAGAAAAAGAAGTCGAGGGTAGGTACCTACACGAACACGTACCAAGGGATGCAGTGCGTGCGGTTCCGTCAAGAATGAGACTAAAATCGAATCGTTGATCGCAAAGTACCACACAAAATCGATCTATCGTTACGATATTCATTATTGCATGGATTTTTGTTGCGATTTCCGATATCGTCTTCGATCAAGTAAATCGTTAGCGATATTGAAATACATTATCGATTGGTCGTTTCGATCGGTTTGTAACGATGGATCGCACAGATGAATCTTACCATGTATGGGCCCCTTTAGAAGTTACTGAATTTTACATTTAGCAAACATTAGTATTTTATAGGAATTACCGCTTACCAGCCTC
Source organism: Thaumatotibia leucotreta (assembly GCA_025490895.1). Lineage (NCBI taxonomy): Eukaryota > Metazoa > Arthropoda > Insecta > Lepidoptera > Tortricidae > Thaumatotibia > Thaumatotibia leucotreta. The sequence continues at coordinate 38,667 of JALPQI010002695.1, forward strand.
ACGGAGCATGGCATTTTTATGTTTGTTCCCCGTATTTCCAGCTGTTGGTTGGTAGTAGCAGCTGGGTCTGTATCTCCAGGTAAAATAATCTGTTCTCGATTATTATTCACCTGTGTCTTGATTATTTTTAAAACGTTGAAGATAAAATTAACGTATTTGAATATAATCTCGTCACTAATTGTATGTTGCATTTTTAAATCAAAAAGTTGTTGCTCACTAGATTCGGTGAGTATTGGTGTCTCTGTCTATGCGCTAGTGAACTGTTAGGCGGCGTAGACATTCAGATATACAGATTGTTTCACTCACGAAAACGCTCGCAGAAAATATGTAGGTATAGCAAACATATGTTTTAGGAATTGTCGTTTACCAGCCTCACGGAGCGTGTATGGCAGGCCCGATTCCCAATTTGTTTCTATTCAACGCTATCGCCTGCAGTGCGGTGGGGTCAAATCGCTTCGCGATCAACCCCGGTTCTCCTAATAATTTTCAGATCGTCAAAGATAAAAGCAACGGATTTAAATATAATCTCGTATATGCGCCATTTTTATAGTAAAAATAAATTTTTAGATCGTCAAAGATCAAATCGACGAAATGAAATGTCCCTTCGATCGTCTACGAAACCGGACATTCGAAACTGGCTTCGATCGAGGCTTTTAGAGTTCTTGTACGTAACTGGCTTCGATCAAGTATTTTTTTTTACTTGTACCTAATTAGTTTCGATCTAGGCTTTTGCTGTGCTAGGTAACGGACTGCGATTATTTCATAAAGTAATTTGTTGGTAAATGATTCCGATTATTTAGTATCTCAAAAAACGTGTTGGTAGAGCTGACATATGCCGTGTGGTGACGGCAGTAAGAATACTTTTGTCACCACCCCAACTCCTGCGGGTGTCGTAAGAGTCGACTAAGGGATTGAAGTGTCACTGACCATTCTACAAAATTGATGATGGGCAGCAGCGTCATCCTAGTGGACACATTACTGCGATCGCCAATCCGCTTGCCCAGCGTGGCGATTATGGGTATTTACCTCCTAATGCGTCTATACGCATAGTTAATAGGAGAGGCCTACGTCCAGCAGTGGACTAACATAGGCTGATGATGAGAGCCTGACATATATTTTAGGAAATTGCCGTTTACCAGCCTCACGGAGCGATGTCTCAACTGCGGGTCCGTTTCCCGAGGAATCATTTGCATTGCAGTAGCAATGTGGTCTGCAGAGCCAATCACTTCTCGATCAACTCCAGTCATTTACTAATCATTTTTAGATCGTCGAAGATCAAATCGACGGAATCAAATCAGTAATTATATGTTCCATTTCCATTCTTATAGACATTTTATAGATTGTCTTTACGTACGTGTTGTAGAAACTGTGTGTGGTGACGTCGTAAAGCGTTCGTATATTTCCTTTCGAGTCTGGCGGCTTTCTACATTTTCTCGAAGACCTCTATGCTGACTGCAACACTACAGACTTTGGATCCTCTGGTTCAAGATGCCTTCCACTTGGCTTGTTACGTGAGGAATTGATGCAGTCCTCAACGTATCTGGGTGAAAGTCGTTTACCAGTCTCACGGAGCACCACGGTATTCGCGTGCTCGTTTATCTTAGGTTCTGTGGTAGTAACAACGTGGTCTGCAGCGGAATCGCCCGCGATATCCTATCGCTTCTCGATCAACTCCAGTGGTCTTCTAATTATTCTTAGACCGTCGAAGATCAAACGGAATCAGATATAATCTCGTCACTAATTGTATGTTCTATTTTCAACAGACTTCAAAAAAAGGAGGAGGTTCTCAATTCGACTCAAGGCATGTTTTTAAAAAAAACTTTTTTTATTATAGTAAAAAGTTGTTTACTTGATTCGGTGGGTATTGGCGTTTATACGCGAGTGAACTGTTAAGCGGCGTAGACAATCGCAATCCTGTTGTACAATGTTTGTATTTAATATAATTTAACAATACTTGTGACTGAAATTTGTTGTTTGTAGACCAATAGTTCATACATACTATCAAATTCCTTATAAACAGTGATCGGCACCGTGTAAAATAAAATATACGGACATTACGGACATGACTGATATTTTTTTATTTAACACTATTGTATTACCTATACAAACTCCAACATATTTTTTGAAAAAAAAAACAGGACACAATAAATAATGGCACGACCGAAGGGAGTATTTTATATCGACACGAGTTACGGATTTCCTTTTGGCACGTGTCTCGTACGACGTTTTTTAGTACAGATGGCCCTCCGAAGTTTTGGACCTGACGTAAAATGAGCCACTTCTCGCACTAGCGCCTAAAAAAGGCACTGAATGATTATTTCTTCGATTTAGCGGACTGTATTTTTTTATAATTTAGGGTTTTAATGTTCAGTTTTAACGAGACGAAAAATAATGTGAAACTTGGATGGAAAGGCTTATCAGCTGTATGAAACACGTACCTTTGTTATCTGCAGAAGATCGCGCAGATCTCGGCTGTAGTGGCTGGTATAGGCTCCTCTCCGGTGGCTCGTTCAAACTTACCTTCGGCAAAGGTTTACCGTTAACCAGCTCCAGCGAGATGCCAAGACTCGTGCTTCCTTCAACGGATCTGCCTTCTTCGACGTTCACACAGTTTAAAGCAAAGATTTTACACGATAATCAACTGGACGAGACGAAAGGTTTAATTTTACGATAAAGAGTACGCGCTCTCGCGCCGAAAGATTTATGAGTATTTCTCAAAAAAGTGTCCCGTCAGGAAATTGTCAAGAAATCAGTTTGTTACGAAACGTCAGGAAATTGGATGGCATTATACCAAAAGATCTACCATGGAAATCAAGTATACGCAAAATTACACACTGATTAGATGACATAAATCAAATGTATTTCTTATTAAAATATCTTAAAGCAGGGTAACAAATTTAAATTTCTTTTACATTTATATCAGTAGGAAAAATGTAGCAGTTTCCTTATTTTATTGGTTGGCTACGAAATTCAACATTATCTTTATATTCAATTATTGATATGTCGTTTTTTAAAGTAACAAATGTTTTAAGAAGATTTCATACACACAAATGCCGTGTAAACTATAATTTACAAAAAAAACACACACACAAACATCGCATACTTATCTACATGGTACACATTTTATACTCAATAATTAATTTCACTACTAACATTATCCACTACACCATGAAACACCCCAAATTTCCTTAACGTCAGGAAAATGTCACGAAATTTTGTCAGGAAAATCATGCACGCAATCGTATTTTTGTAATTACAGCGAAAATATGAATTGGATCCAACAACAAAAGGTTTGTGGCTATTTAAGAACTTAACCACAAAGCTTTGTAGTGATTTGATCATAGTAGTACTTAATTTTTGAGTTAAAACACGTCAGGAAATATTTTTTCAAGCACCTTCACTCCCGAAGTTCCGAAGGTTTTGCTAAACTTTCAGTAAAAACAAAGTGGTGGCACTATCGACTCATTATCTATGGAATCAAATGGGTTTGCCAATCGCAAAATACAAATCCCTACTATGGGAAACGGTTTTGGTGGAGGAAATAATGTCAAGAAATGTGTCACGAAAATTATTCAAAAATTGTGAGACAAAAAGTGTTTTTTTTATTTTTAAATACTAAAAAGCTTAAGGAAAGCTCAGTTCTGTGATTTAAAATATTGTTTCACGTATAGTAATTGTAGCGTAGGATCAAACCCTACCTAAATATTTGAAAATATAATTTTCACGAAGATTTATTACCTCTGGGGCAGGATGGGGACATTTTTCTTTATTTGGAGCTATTTTATTACACGAAACATTTTTTTAAAATTGTTTTAATAGCCTACATAGTGTAACACGTTTTTTAATCAATAACATCGGCCCGTTCAATAATTTATGTTATAAAATTTCTCATAAAAGCTTCATTTTAATGATTAATAACGCTTTTCATAAGCAGACAACTATTTTTCTTTAAAGTGGACAACTTTTTGAGAAATACTCTTATGACAACTCATTGAACGTTTTTTTTAAGTTCAAGACAAGTATGTTGCCAGGCGAAATTATCTAAAAACATCGAACAATTCTAAACATTCCACCCGCCAAAATACCATGTATTTTACGAGAGAATTATATTTTAAACGAGAGGTCACATAGGACACACCAGTGCATAGGGTTCTAGGTTTGTGCTATTTTACTTAGATTTTTTTTTTTTTTTTTTTTTATTTATTTATAGACTGATATTTTTAACTTAACAACTAAACATTATATTCTCGCCAAACTGCAACGTTTGATGGCTATTGTACGATATTCAATTACGATACTATTAAACTATTTTTTGTTCAATTACTAAGTGGTTTGGGAGTTAATTTTGCAAAGGTAAGGGACACAGCTTGACTACTTGTCGTTTAAGTTCACCTGATTCGGTACTAACTGTAACGACGCGACAAATCCCATCAGTCCCTATCTGTACTAAAAAATCATTTTAAAGTTACTATAGGAACCACACTGTGGCAGGAGTGGTGCCGATCACAGCTTGTTAAACTGCCTATATATCTATCTCCATATGTTGCGATCTTGTGAAACAATATTTTTAATAAAACAAATCACAAAATTAACATGTACTCCAGCCATTGGTTAATAAAATAGCCGCCTTCTTAGTACCTATCAGTAACATTCGTTAATCCAACAAGTACAATTAATATTTTAAATTGTTGCTTAAAATTCCTCCACCTCGGTAACATGTCCTAAATTCAATACAGTTTATCGACATGTTGCTTATTCACCTTCTTTGCTTCTCAGTTATTAATCGCATACTTATTACTATATCTAAAATATATTCAGTCCAAGGCATTATTGTAATTAGATCCATGGTCCTAATTTGCTCCGCTATTTTTTTGCCAAAATTTTCCTTCAGTTCAGTAGTCGATGGAAGACTTTGATATACCATTTAAGGCCTCTCTTCCTTTCTAAAAGGTAGGCTGACTGATCACTCAGATCAACGCCTCCTATATAAGTTGTATTCATGAACATCCTCCGGCTTATGGCATGGTTGAAAGGCTCGGCGCCCCGCACGCATTTGGTTGTGGTAAGTCGACACTGTGGTGACGAGTCGGACATCTTTCCATGAAACGACAGATACGTCACCGCAGAGTCGACTTATCACTTGTTGCCTAGGGACCCGCATCTCGTTCAATATTTGTAAACACCGTGTTTTTATTGATTTCCGTTAAATGAAAGGGAAGCTTATTTAGGTCAAAAATAATCAATTTTTCTAAGAAACTAGTGTCTTAACTCTTACTGTTATTGAGTTATTAAAAAAAAAGTTTAATGACTGAACAAGTGTATTGCAACCTTTATTACATCCTAATGTTACTTATTTTGACGTGTGCCGTCAGTCACCTAAGATCTTATTCTTAAGGTTCTCACACTTGCCATTACAATTATTATGTATGAAAACGAAAAAAAAATTTTTTTACGTAATTTAAAAAAATAGAATATACCAGGCAACTTCTATGTCCTAAGTAACCTGTCCAATTTAACGGAAATCAATAAAAACACGGTGCATATCGGGGAGTTGCTAGTCGTCGCCTGTTTAGAGTCCCTACTACGTCTGTGCGATTACGCTTGAGGAAACGGGCTAGTGGGACAGAATTATAAAAGTTGTCCATAAATAGGTAATATCCCTTACCAAGGTACGACGTCAACAATTTTAATACAATTTTGGCCGACGCTGCGGTGAAACCCACGGTAGTGCGCTTGCCCGCAGCTGCACATCGTTTGCAACTCAATCTCTGGTGTTTGACGGCCCTGCCTTCACATCTAGGGGTGAGTGTTGGAAAGTGATCTGGTTGGTCGTCGAGGCGGCACACCAGCACTTGAATTTAGTAGAGGGCGGGGTACTTGATTAAGTACTATTCGGTACTAACAAGTGCGTATGCCAGCTCGTACTCGTACCTAAATTTCCGATGAGTTACTGTGCGCAACGACGGGTTCTTACAGAATAATATGTAGCTATTGAGTATGCTGGTGTTTATCATATGCAAAAAAACCTTAATATACCATTTGCGCCCTCTTTTCCTTTCCATGGGGTACCCGCTCAGCTTTATATCTTTAAGGTCTACTCCGCCCATGATCTTGTTGTATTTTTCGACGGACACTGGCTTAAGTAGTTCCTGACCCCGCCGACCAACAACTTGTTCGTCATTGTGGAATGTGGATATACCGTCACCCACTTGACATCCTTCCAAGTAGTGAGGGTGATATCCCCAGAATGACGAACAATTTGCTTGCCACTTTCCATGCTCCTCAAATTTGCCTGCGTGTGAGACGTGCTGGCGGTTCTTATTTATTGTTCCCAAGACGTCAGTTCGCCTGCTTTTTAAGTGTCAAGAGTAGCAAGAGCGTGGTCATGGACAATTGGTTGTACCAACTGTCCACGAGATGTCCTGCGTCGAGGAAGCCATCCATCAGTTCGAGAACAACCTTGGCAGTTTTGTTATCGAACCCATGAAGGAGTCCCTCAACGAAGGACGATTTTTTCCGGCATATATAAGTCCTGATTAAATAGCCAGTCGTTGACTCACAGAGCTCGAACATTTTCAGCCCGAATCTAGCCGCCTTGCTTCGCATACATTGGTTGGACCCAGTTCAGTCGGCCTTTCCAAAGCAAGAGGCTTTCATAGAGAAACAGTTCGCGTTGGGGGATGTAGATTTCCGATAATTTGGCATTAAGATAGTTAATTACCGGTGCGATTTTTGCGATTTTCTTTTGGTAAGATGTCAATCCCAAGGTGGAGTCCGAATTGTCAGGAAAGTGCAAAAATCACACCAGTAATTAAAATCGATTTCTCGACACCAAACTTCGGAATCCATCGGTGCGGCCTTGGTCGTTGAGGATGCGCTTGCCGCATTCCTTAACTATACTTTAATTTCTCTCTTTAATCTGGTATATCGTGGCAATGTACCTGCGCCGCGGAGCTCAGCGCTTCCTCCCTCGCTGACTCCCCCGGTGATAGCTGGCGCGGCTCGTCGACGGCTCGTGGCGGCAATCCCTCGAAGACGCGGTCGCTGGCAGTCTCCGGGCAGCTGCGTACGGGCGCGTCTCGGAGGCTGCTGTCCTCGACGCCCCACCTGCTTTTGGTTGCATATGCGGTGCGTAAACGGGCTTTACGACCCCGATTTTTCAATTGCTTTAGACGATTTTAGATGGTCGGACAGTTCTGATCCGAACCCGATATGCGTCCAGTTTAGTGTCTCGGATAGTATCGCGTGTCTGTTTATTTAACACGTTCAACGCCGGTGACACACATATGTGACCGAAAAAACTGTACTCCAATGCCAGTGACACACATACGTGATCAAAGTAATCTTATTCTTATGCCACTAGCATTAATCAAGTTCTCACTCATATGCCAGTCATCGAAATACGAACGTTGTTGACACAATGCTGTGTCACCGGCATAGGAGCACAATCTTTTCGGTCACACATGCGTGTCACTGGCATACGATTTCTATCAGATAATTTCTATCGGCATAGTATAAGCACTTAGTGAAACAGTACCGGAGGCGAACGTGTTAATGTATTTATCTATACATATAATAAAGCTGAAGAGGGTCGAAAGTCTGTACATGGAAGATATTTACAAAAAAATGATGGAGGAGGTCTTATAATCGATAATAGATCACATTTATGTAATTTTTAGAATTTTTGTCTGTTTGTCTGTTTGTCGGTTTGTCTGTTTGTCTGTTTATTGTACGGAGCATCACGAGAGAACGGCTGAATGGATTTTAATGAAAACTTCACCGTCGTATTCAGGAGACTTCGGGTCGGGACATAGGATATAAAAAATGGTCAAGTGTGAGTCGGACTTGCAGTAAAAAAATAAAATTACAGTTAAATCAACCTATCTCAAAAAGTATAAGAGATATTTTGATCAAACCAGAAGTCGTTGAAAGAGTTCATTACTATGCATGTGTCGTCATCATCATCATCATCATCATATCAGCCGAAAGACATCCACTGCTGAACATAGGCCTCCTCCAAAGATTGCCACAATGACCGGTCCTGTGCCACCCGCATCCAGCGGACTCCTGCATGTGTAAATATGTATGTGTAAATGGAACAAATTACAAAAACTATGTAAATTATTTTAAGAGACATGATCAATTTACAAGAAACACCTTAAATGTAATAGCCTACAACTATTCAAAAGTATCAGCAGACGCGACGCATTTGCCATAACTATTTGAGCAGGCGCTATAATAATAAGTGAGGATGAGGACTGCATTCTTCAACCCTCAACAATTTATCAACACCATTTTTCTCAGAACTTTATACCCCGTACTTTAAAATAATTGAACAAGGGCACACTTTCAACGGCTTTAATAGCTGATATCTCCAAAACGATCCGCTTAAAGAAAAAAGTTTCTATAATTTTTGAAGACGTTTCTTTTGATGTCTCATACGCTTACGATTATGTACAGTCGAGTTCATAAATATATGAGCAAATCCAAGGCTTCAAAAATAAATGAGCATAGAAAGATACATATTATTATGCATCTGAACAAATTTACCAATCGAAAATATGTGTACATATTACCTGTCAAAATAATCCCAGCATGGGTCACATTAAGATTTAGCAACTGGAAAGTAAAAATTATATAACTATGTGCAACTTCACAAATATCAACGCAAAACCTTTTTCGTATATTTTGACAGTCATCAAAAAAAGTCTCTTCGGCTCTCGGTTTGTTAGACTGACAGCGTGAGTTAACCCCTCGGGCCATCGGCCCTCGGGATAGTGTGGACTGTAGCCTCGGGACTACGGCCCTCGGTTTGTTAAACTGACAGCGTGAGATAACCCCTCGGGCCTTCGGCCCTCGGGATCGCGTGAACTGTGTTCTCGAACCTACGACCCTCAGGTTCATAGACTGACAGCGAAGGTTAACCCCTCGGGCCTTCGGCCCTCGGGATCGCGTGAACTGTGTTCTCGATCCTACGACCCTCAGGTTCATAGACTGACAGCGAAAGTTAACCCCTCGGGCCTTCGGCCCTCGGGATCGCGTGAACTGTGTTCTCGAGCCTACGACCCTCAGGTCCATAGACTGACAGCGAAGGTTAACCCCTCGGGCCTTCGGCCCTCGGGATCGCGTGAACTGTGTTCTCGAGCCTACGACCCTCAGGTTCATGGACTGACAGCGAAGGTTAACACCTCGGGCCTTCGGCCTTCGGGATCGCGTGAACTGTGTTCTCGAACCTACGACCCTCAGGTTCATAGACTGACAGCGAAGGTTAACCCCTCGGGCCTTCGGCCCTCGGGATCGCGTGAACTGTGTTCTCGAGCCTACGACCCTCAGGTCCATAGACTGAAAGCGAAGGTTAACCCCTCGCGCCTTCGGCCCTCGGGATCGCGTGAACTGTGTCCTCGAGCCTACGACCCTCAGGTTCATAGACTGACAGCGAAGGGTAACCCCTCGGGCCTTCGGCCCTCTGGATCGTGTGGCCTGTAGCCTCGGGCTTACGGCCCTCGGTTTGTTAGGCTGACAGCGTGGGTTAACCCCTCGAGCCTTCTCACGATCGTGTGAACTGTGTCCTCGAGCCTACGGCCCTAGGGTCCATAGACTGATAGCGTGGGTTAGCCATTCGGGCCTTCAGCCCACGGTTTGTTAGACTGACAGTGTGAGTTAACCCCTCGGGCCTTCGGCCCTCGGGTTTGTGTGGATCACTACGGCTGCAGGAGCAAGGTCACTACCTTGCTCCTGCAGCCGTCCTGTTGATATACTGGCAGTGGGTATTAATGCCTCGGCCCTCGCGTTCGTTTAGACAGGGGCCTCGGGCCTCCGATCCTCGGGTTGATAATCTGACAGCGTGGGTTAACTCCTCGGGCCTTCGGCCCTCGGGTTCGTTTAGACAGTGGCCTCGGGCCTATGGCCCTCGGGTTGATAAGCTGACATTGTGGGTTGACTCCTCGGGCCTTTGGCCCTCGGGTTCATGTGGGGAGTACTTGATTGATCCGATTGGCTACAGGATATACTGAATGCTTTAAGCTCTGTCTTCTTACAGCTTAGCATCGACCATATAACAACATTTCGTCATAAGCCCGATTGGGATTTGGCCCTAACTCGAAGCTCGGTTTCAGCCTTCGTGGTCTTGACGCCTCACCTTTGAGCCTTGGGCCCTCAGGCTGGGTTTGTTTAATTACTGCATATATTAAATGCTTGGCACTATGTCTCGGTCTCGGCCATAAAGCCAGTATTTCATGAAAAATACGATCGGTCATCGGCACTGCTTGGAACTCGCCCTTTGCAGCCTTAACGCCTCGGCTTCGGGCTTTCGGCCCTCAGGCTCGACTTATTTGAATACTGAATAAATATTATATTGAATGCTAGAACGCGTCGGGCTCGGACTACTGTTCTGTTTTCTCATAGTTCGGCCTACGACCTCCTTACTCTGTATATTTGACATGTATTTTTATTGTTTCTGTGATTGGGTCGGCCCTCCTGCTGCAAGGCCGAATTACTTGGGCCCCTGGAGTGGGTTTCCGGGCCTTCAACCCTCTGCTGGATCGGCCTTCTTCCTCCCAACCTAAAGTTCGCCCTTCGGGCTTGCTGAACTACTCGGGATTTAAACTTTTCGCCCCAGCACACCTGCCATCTTAGATTATTTTCCAAATTTTTCCGAATATTACTCTTTTGGGTTCCTCGACTCAAACCCTGGCGATAGGTTTTTGCATACACTGCACTGACGCTTACTGCCACACATTCAGCAACTGAAGTCCTCCCGTAAACTTAGGGTAATCCATGCTATGGTGATGACTTTTATGATGCTCTCAAGCCTCATCTTAATTTTTACTCTCAACTCCTTACTTACGATATGCTTATGCTTTTCAGAATACGTTTAATTTTGGCGTTTTGAAATACGACTATCATTTTGTTTGCTGAGGGAAACCACATTATTTTACTACCTTTAGAGATATCAAAATTTGAGTAGTATTTGGAAGTTAACCTCAAACGATAGGTACCTAAACCATTTATTTCATTGTGTATGATATTAATTTCTTTGCTACACCGAACACAATACGTTTGTAACTTGGCTGTTAATCTGATATCTTATCACAATTTAAAAGACCAATTCTAAGAAACCCATTTACCAGACATACATTTGAAAATGTACAACACAGATCACCGAACAACACGCGTGCGAAGTCGCGGGCACAGCTAGTAATAGAATATCGGCGCGACTGTGATTCTCTGTAGTGATAATAGCACAATAGCCGTCCCGCATCGCTTAAGCACTTTATTAGGTCCTCAGATGTCGGGTTGCTGCTCAATGCAACATTTAATGCTTTACCTAAAGCTGCAATACCACTAGACAATTGGTTTTGTTAATTTTCTCTAAAATTGTCTTTTTTCAGGTTAATTTCGGTAAGGGCCGCCTTTATTTGTAAGCTAAGTTTAGGCGCCTTCATGTTACTACAATTTTCCGGAACTGGGTATTGTTTTATTAGTTCGGCTTTGACCTCTTTTTGCAACCCGTTTGTCAAAATATGTTGCCATCAAGGAGAAATATCCTTATGAAGTTTTTCAACGAAAGTGGTCTGGTTCAGGGGGTCATCGCCTAACATGCTTAATATATTAGGATCTAACTTGGATTTCTCGTTTAAGTTCTGTACAGCGATATCTGTGTTATTGTTATTGAAGCTGGCTTCGTTCACAAATTCATTATTATCTGCGAAGCAAAAAATAAAAAGTGCAGACATGCATGTAACAGCGATTTTTAATAGGAAATCTTGCAATAATCTGGTCACAAGCTTCTATAAAAAATGTAAGCATCTTGTCCTGAATAAATGCATTTGATCACTAGTTAGATTTTTATCTTTTAAAAGAATGCCCATGGCGTTTGCTCCGAAGTACATGTCGTCTAGTCATAAAAACATGTGCGGATTTTTATATTCAATTTTCTACTTCAGTGTTTTTGACATAATCTCTTTTTAAAAAACACTCAAACAGCGTCTTTAGACAGGCACATACTTGATAATGATCATACAACACGTGTCTTTGTGTGTTCTCACTGCATTTCTTTGTTTAACTTAGTAAAAATAGGTAACGCGAAGTCTAAGAAATGCAGAAACAATTATGTGACTAGGTCATTAAGTTTTTGTAATATATTGGTAGCAGCCAGCACTTCGTCATTCAATGAAGCGTCAGTAAAAAACAATTTTAAAGCTTGATTTTCCTCTAAGATCCTTGATACAGCTGCATGCACCGACAGCCACCTGGTTTGACAAGGATGCAGTATTTTATGAATTTTAGATCGTAAAATATTTGAAATTCTTTGTACATTCCAACCCTCTTAGGACTTGAAGAAAAATAATTGTAAATGTCTCTTAAGGTGTCTTCGACAAAACGGGGTATTTTTCAACAAGAAAATGTATACTATATTGGCGATCTTGATGGCAAAGTTGTTCAAGTCATGCGCTGTCGGCCCGACGATAGGCAGCCGACGTAGGTGTTCCAAGGCTTGATCTAGTAGGACTTCGCTCCGACCGTACTGCTTCTTGAGGATACGCATGATGAGGTCCGGACGAGTAGCCGTAACCAAGACGTGTTGAACGCAGGCCTTGGCCTCTCCTTTAAACGCCACTCGTAGTCTCGCCACGTTCTCGTAATCCGTAAACTTGTACCTCGTTGCTGTTTCATTGTAGGTGTTGTAAAACTGCGCCACTCGCTGACGTTACCATAAAATGTAGGTAATTCATATATCTCCTTCGGAGCAGGTCTCGCAGCCCTCTGCATTTTTTCAAAAATCTCGAACATGCTAGCGGCGATGCTTTCTTGTGTCGAGACGTGCGTTCTCGGAGTTCTAGGTTCGGGACTCAGAGAACGCGAATAATGTTGCCTCCTTCTCGCGGAGATCCTTAGTTCGGGGGTGAACGGCCTTCCTCGTTCGTAGACGCGTTCAGGTTCAGGTGAGAGTGACCTTCGTTCGTGGGTCCTCTCTGGTTCTGGGCTCGGCGATCGCTCAGCAGGCCTCCTCGTTCTTGGAGTTTCGAACAACATCGAGCGTGGTTCTGGGTTCGGTGCTCGACGCTTCGATGCCGGCTCGCGTGCTTTGTACACCCAATCTTCCGTTCCGTAGGTCCTCGTAAGCGTCTCAGGTTCCGCGGCCTCGATTCCCAGACGCAACGCTTCGAGTTTCTTATTTAGGGCTTCCGCTTCGCTTAGAAGTCCTCTTCGTTTCTCCCGGAGTTGACGCATGTGTTCGACGCCTTTTATCCAGGGATCTTCCGTTCGATGTGGTGGGAAGGATACTTGTCTCGTTCTGTCATCCTCGCGAAGTTGAGCGCGCGTATTTGTTCTCGCGGCTCGGCGAAATTCCCGCTCCGTATATGTTCGCGATATGTGTCTCCGGCACGGAGCGCGCAGGAGGAATGGCGAAGCGTGCAGGTTCGGGCCAGCGATCGACGATCCCGGCAGATGCGGTGTGGATGGGGCTAAAGGCTAAAGGTTCGTCCCGCTGAGGTTCAAGCCCACGTGGATGCCTCGCCGTCTCTATTGATGTCTCGTCGTCGGTACTGAGCTCTTCATCTGTACGCGCCATTCTTGCGCGTTTCTTTTCGGCAGCCTCCGCTCCGGCTGCCAAAAAGCGGCGTCGCTCCTCGTCGTCATGTACCGACGACATCGACCTCGTCGTGATCCCTTTTCTTCCCGTCATTGCTGCGGCGTGGAGGTTCTGTGTTCTTGCACGCAGTCGAGACGTCAGGTCCGATCTGAGAGGTCCGGGAGCACGATGTGGAGCGTTGCGAGTACCTAGATCGGTCACGTGTATCCGCTGAGTCAACCATCCGTCGTTCGTACCAAGAGTGGTTAACTGTCGCTCGAAGGTTCAAACTGGTCAGCTATCCGGCGCTCGAAGGACCAAAATGTTGAGAAGCAGCGCCCCCAACATGCCTGCCGATAGTTGTTGTTATTTTAGGGCTAGCATGTTATTTTAGGGCTAATGACCTAGAGGGTCCGTTACATAGTTCGACAGACATATGATGATATGACCTATATTTTACAAATTATGTAATCAAGATATTTACGCTGCCTGGGTTTTGACAACGTATTACGTCGTTCGTTCATAGTAAAAAATATCAAGTACGGACTTCGTCTTGGTTCGTTCGCTCGTTCATTTTTAACCAATGGGAAGCGACTTGATGTTCCTTGTTCCGTTCGCTTATGTTCCAAGTTTTACACAATGAAATGATTTATATACTAAGTTTATACAACAAAATAACTTGTGTACTAGCGATTTCCTAAACCTAACTTAATTAAGTAAGCGTGATTGATTTACAATTAAAACATAAAATCTGCCTTATTCTAAGCGTTCCGGACTGTTTATCATTGCGTTGCCAACAATGAGTAACTGTATTAAAATGATATAAACATCAGTTGGATGACTTGGAGAGTGTTTTTATGTCAATTGGACGACGAACAATGAATCTGGTGGCTTATGATGGTGCCGTGATGATCGTTTGTTGTTTGTGTTACATGTTTTAACTAGTTTGTAAGTGCGAAAGTGACAGATAGCTCGATAAATTTTTTTTTTTGGGCGGTAGACATAAAAAAAGTAACACATCACTCTTAAAGAATTTATTTAAATAATTAAAATTTACTTACATTTTTGAATTGTGAACACTGAATAGTATAGTTCAGTCCTTAATTACTATCAGTAAATGTTTGTAGCACTGTAGATGCAGTGAGTGTTAGTATTTAGCACTGTCTAATCCTGCTGACTCACACAACTGTCAAAACATAACCTTTGACACCAACACTTGAAGAATGGCAAGCTACAGTGAAATAGCGGAGACCCAGAAGTCTTTGGAGAAGTCGGTGAACAAGATGCTTTCCAAATTTGAGGCCAGGATGAAGTCTCCAGCATCTAGACCAACCGTTGGCAGCTTGAGTGAAGAATTTGCCGGTTTCAAAGAATACACACTGGGCATGCTGAAACTTCTTCGCAGTCAAATTAGTGCGCTCAGTAAATCTCAGGACTTATTGGAGATGAGACACAGAAGAAAGTATCTTCTTGTAAAAGGAGTGCCAGAGGACTCCGGGGAAAACACTGGTTCCACTATAAGTAAGATTATCACCGAGCAACTGAAGATTCCTGATGTCTCTGCTGCGTCATTTAAGGCTTGTCACAGACTCGGTAAGCTATCGGAGGGCCGAGCTCGACCAATTCTTGTCCGCTTTGTTGACATGCGTCTGAAATCCCTTGTCTGGCAGAAGAAGACGGCATGTAAGGGTTCGACTTTTGCCATCTCAGAATTCCTTACTCCTCACCGGCAAGAACTGTTTGGTCAGGCACGACAGGCATTTGGCATGAAAAGCTGCTGGTCCGTTGACGGGAATATATTTGTCAGGTTGTCGTCGGGTGTTCGTGAGCGTGTCGAGTCAGACGATGATATCGAGCGTCTCAAAGATCTTCACAACGTCCGTCAACCACAGTCGTCGTCGACGCCTGTCCCCGATGCGACCGAAGAGCGAAGCAGGGCCACCACCGATTCCGGCAACCAGGCCGGCCGATCTCGACGATAGGATTTTCGTAGTTGAGTCCATCATACTCATAGTTACATGTCGACATAATGCACAGGAACTCACTCCTACGCTGTTTACTTAGGTTTTAATCGCAAGCGTGCAGTTAGTATTTAGCGCATTTATAGACTTGTATTCACTCGTTTTGTTTTTTTGTATTCTCAGTTTTAGACGGTAATTCCAAATTTCACTTCTTACCCTTTTCTTTGTAATGTTATTTTGCATAACTTTGAGTTGAGATAACTTTAATGACATTCTACATTTAGACATGACATGACATCTGTCACTTAGACTCGGTATGTTTGAGTTAGCAATATTGTCGCCTGTTTGCGTATTTTTCTCACTTGTTTTTATGATTGTCTTTTTTTTGTTTTTCTTAAGTGTGTGATTTTGTTTTTGTGCGATATTATCCTTTCTCTCACTAAGCAACCGGCAGGATTAGCAGATATTAATGAAATTTAGTATTCTTTATTCAAAATTAATTTATATATTTTTATTCTAGCCTTTATTCGTATTAACTATATTATATATCTATATATATGTCCGATGATGAAACTTTTTACTCTGCCAACGATGATAGTTCGTCTTTTGCCTCACTTGACTCACCTGATCACACTTTTCACAATTTGGGCACATTAGTGTCACGCGAATTTTTCAACTCCAAGTCCTTTAATGTGTGTCATATTAATGCCCAAAGCATTCCTTCTCACTTCACCGACCTTTTAGACACGTTCCAGACCGACTCTGTCCACGCGGTCCTTGTTTCGGAGAGTTGGCTGAAGCCTACCCTCGACTCGACATCTTATGCCCTACCCGGTTTTATCCTAATAAGAAACGATCGTACGGGTAAGGGTGGCGGTGGTGTTGCCATCTACCTCAGGAATAACATTCCGTACAAGATATTATATCTATCGCCGTCTCTTTACTCGGGCTGTGCGGAATGGATTTTTATAGAGGTTAATGTCAAAGGCGTCAGGGCCGTGCTCGGTGTTGTCTATTGTCCCCCTACTATTGATTATTTTTCCGACCTTGAGCAGGTCTTTGAATCTTTAAGTTTGGATTACACACATCATCTCGTTATGGGCGATTTTAACACAGATCTCTGCAAGGATACTACACATAGTCAGAAACTAAAATTTTTAATTAAGTCTGTCAACTTCTGTGTTATGCCCCTTGATCCTACTCATCATACCGCGACCTCTGACACTTGGCTGGATCTGATTCTTACTTCTTCTCCTAATAATGTCATAAAACATGGTCAGTTTCTAGCACCCGGTTTCTCTCACCATGACTTAATTTTCGCTAGTTATAATATCAAACCGGACAAGTGTAAACCCGCCGTAATATTTATGCGCAGTTTTGCTAAAGTTAACACTGACTCCTTACTCCGCGACGCTGTGGCGATTGACTGGTCCCCTGTGATGACGGCTGCGTCCACGGAAACCAAGCTCACACTTTTTAATGCAGCAATTTTGGAAATTTTTGACAAGCATGCTCCGTTACATAAGGTTCGAGTCAAGCGTCCTCCGGCGCCGTGGATTACCGAGGGTGTACGTATGGCCATGCGTAGAAGAGACCGTGCTTTTCGTATATTTAAGCGTGACCGTACAGACATAAACTGGACATATTTTAAAGCCGCCCGCAATAGGTGTAACCAGATGGTGCGTTCAGCGAAGCGAAGGTTTATCCATCAAAATGTATACTTCTTCCTCCATGGCTGATGTCTGGAAATTTCTTAAGTCCCTAGGTTTGGGCAAACCTGTTAATAAATTTGATGGAGTCTCCTTTTCTCTCTCTGACCTCAACCGCCATTTCTCGTCGGCTCTTTCCGTGGACGACAATGTCAAAATTAACACGCTCTTCGAAATCTTGGCCCTACCTTCAATTGGTGATACTTCTTTTTCTTTCTCTCTAACTACCCAATCTGAAGTCAAGGCCGTTATAAAGTCCATAAATTCTAAGGCAGTTGGTTGTGATGATATCAGTCGGTATATGATAGTATCTGTCCTGGACTGTGTGCTTCCTATACTAACTGATATCATCAACTCCTCGTTTTCCAATGGTGAATTCCCTTTTCTATGGCGCAAAGCGTTCGTTTTACCTCTGCCTAAAATTAAAAATCCCAAGTTGGTTACAAATTTCCGACCCATTTCTATTCTTCCTTTCCTGTCGAACGCTCACAGACAACTGTCTAGTTTTATTTTCTCGCACCAACTTCTGAGCCCCTTTCAGTCGGGATTTCGGCCGGGACATAGCACCTGTACTGCGCTACTCAAGGTGACTGAGGATATAAGACGGGGCATGGAGAACCAAAAAGTTACAGTTCTAATCCTGGTAGATTTTTCAAATGCTTTTAATACTGTGGATCACCAAATTCTCCTTGCTCTGCTCAAGCATCTCAACGTGTCAGCTGGTGCTTTAAATTGGTTCTCTGCATATTTATGTGGGCGTCAACAGGCGGTGCGAGTTGATCGTGCCTTGTCCGAATGGTGTGACATAGCCACTGGCGTGCCCCAAGGAGGTATTCTTTCACCGCTGCTGTTCTCCATATTCATTAACTTCATTACTCCGGATCTTCGCTGCTCGTACCATCTTTACGCTGATGATCTGCAACTATATGACCACTGTAATGTTATTGACCTACCTACCACAATTGAAAAATTAAATCTTGATCTCTTACATATACAGCGGTGGTCTGAGAAATTCGGTCTATTTGTAAATCCCTCCAAGTGTCAGTCCATTATCATAGGTGGCGAGCGCCAGCTTGCAAAGATCGATATTACACCCCCCATTTATTTTAATGGCTCTCCGATTCCCTATAGCCAGAACGTAAAGGACTTAGGTGTCTATTTGGACAGCACCCTGAGTTGGAGGACACAGGTAGCTGAAATAAGCCGTAAAGTGACTGGCTCTCTACATGCGCTTAACAGGCTCAAACACTTTTTACCTGTAAAAACTAAAATATTATTAGCACAGGCATTGATCTTACCCTTAATTGACTATGGCGATGTGTGTTATCCGGACTTGAATGAAGAGCTTTTGAACAAGTTGGATCGTTTGCTGAATAATTGTATACGGTTCATTTTCTGTCTCCGTAAATATGACCATATCTCCTCATTTCGCTCCAAACTTGGTTGGTTTCCTATTCGTATTCGTCGCAACATTCGTGTGCTATGCACCCTTTTTTCTATAATTAATGATCCTAAAGCTCCTGAATATTTAAAAGATTCCTTCCTCTACTATGGTCTTTCTCGTGTTCGACAACTTCGCTCTACTGGCAACCTCTCTCTCTCTATACCTTCGCACCGTACTGGTTACATGTCCAACTCTTTCTCTGTTCAGGCAGCTCGCCTTTGGAATAGTCTCCCAGTTAAAATTAGACAGTGCCCAAATAAGTTTTCTTTTAAAAAAGCTTTAAGTGAGTATTTTGTTGGTAAAATGGCAAATTCCTAGTGTCTCTGTTTGCAAGTTTCATCTGTTATTATTATGTATGTGTATGTAATTTATGTATATATATTATATATCCATATGTGTATATTTTACTCTATATTGTGTTTTTTTTTAAATATTAATTTATCAGTTAAGTTATAGTATTTCCTCTTTTTTTTGTAACTTTAACTCTGCATTTATCGCACCGCCTACATATTTTCTGCTTTGCCCGAAGGTTGACTGGTAGAGAATGCCTTGTAGCATTAAGTCCGCCTTTTGTACAATTGTATTTTTCTTTTTGTGCAATAAAGATTAAATAATTAATAATAATAATAATTAATAAATTTAAACGATGAACCATTGTAAGCCCCCTGAAACAAAAAGGAGGTTTGCAAGGTTTTCGATTAATCGTTGCCATGCTATACGGGATAGTACGACTTTTCTTAGACACGCAAAGATCAGTTGCGTTTAACTTTTGAGAACAATTCCACATAGGACTATCCCAAGTTCCAGCAATAATACTATCTCCCATATTCGGTAAGCCCATAACGCTTGTAGTAATTGTATACAGTGTGTGGCCTACAACCGGGGTGAAAATTTAAACGGTGCATTAATAAGCTGATCAACAATCATTTCCACATATTGTAATTTAAAAAAAAAAAAATTTTTTGTAATTTTTTGTTCATGTATTTTTCATTATTATGGGTTCATTTACTTGAATTAAAAGTTATCAATAACTTATCATTTTTGAATCATTGAAAAATGTACAATTTTTTTTTTAAAACCGTATCAAATTAGTGTAAAAATGCAAACAAAATTATTGTTATGACTTCCTACCTGGTATACTATCAAGATGTCTGCGACTGACAAGCTACGACATCGTGATGCCAAGATCCAGTACTAAAGGTCCATAGCTTTGAATGACAATATCTCCGAACTTAACCACTTTGAAACACCGGGACCTTTACAGGATTATTGCTGATAGTCTAAGGAGTCACTCATTTCATTTTTCTCCCGTGTTAAAGACCACACACTGTATACAAAATTACAGTCGGCAGATATCTGAGAACAGCGCATCAACTCTCCGTTGCCTAAACCGGCGAAGATAGATTCATTAAAGTAAACCAGAGACCAAATCGTAACTTTGAATTTATTCAGTACCAGCATAAAGGTATCCTTCTGCAGTGACCAGCGAAGTCTAATAATACTCGAACGTATAGAAGAGTGTACACGAGTCTTCTTCATATAATCTGCATCTTAAAATCGTCCGATTCCACAGACCAGCATAAAAGTTATATCCGGAAACAACCAAAGATAGAACTTGTGAACCAGCGTCATGGACAGTCGCATTCACTTAGGTTCTCGTAGAGACATCGCACAATACTGCCGTTAGGGATTGCAATCCAGCAGTGTTTTCAATCCAGCTGGATTTTTGCTGGATCGGCGTCAATCCAGCTGGATCCAGCGCGGATCCAGCAGGTTGGAAAAATACCAAAAAAAAACCTTTTTTTGCAATAAAACAGGTTAATTATCAATAATAATATTCAATGTTATGAAAGGGAGGACAATAACGCGTAATTTTTTGCGAATTATATACCTAAAAACAACTTCAAAAATAAAATAATAAAGAAATTAAAAGACACAACTGCCGTTTTAAGCTAATTGAGAAGTGACAAATTATTCCTTTTTCAGCTTAATTCTTGTGAGCGTATCTACATATAGGCGCTTGTCTTATTACAATAATATTTTCTTTTGATTGAAGTCGGGGAACTTTTTGTTTTATTTTTTAATTACTTTATTTATTTGAAACGTTTTAGTGTACCCCTTAGTTTACAATTGGATAGAATTTCAAAAACCGACTCCGCAGAGGGCTGAAACTTCGCTCCGGGGACGACCCGTTATATCATCATCTGAAAAATCGCTCTACCTTAGCCCCGTCACCTCACTTGAAGTTTTCAAACTAATTAAATTTCTCAAAAATAAAAGAAGTTTTGGCCAAGATGAGTTGCCATTACCACCCAATTAATAAGAAAATGCTCTGAAGAGTTAACCCCTCCTATGACACTTCTCATTAACCAGTCTTTTACAGAAGGAACAATCCCAGATCTCCTTAAAATGTCCGTTATTAAACATGTAGGCCCTTCCCTTCTAAAATTTTCTTCTAAATTTTTTGAAATCGCTATGTCGAGCCGATTTTTTTTTTGTGAAAAGTTTAAAATATGTATTAACGATTCTCAAAACAGTTTCCGAAAAGGTCGCTCAACATCGTCAGCAGTTTTCAAGTACACAAACGAAGTTTTAAACACAATAAATGACAGAAAATATGCTATTGGTATATAGTTGCTAGGTATGAGTAAATCTTATGATTGTGTTTTATATGATATTTTATTGCAAAAATTATTTGGAATAGGTATTAGAGACTCAGCTCACAATTGGTTCATTCCATACCTTAATAAGGTACCTAAGGACCTGTAGGTCGTACACAATGCGTTGAAATAGAATATCAATATCACAACTACATCACAGGTACCATACAAATATTTAAATCAGATAAAACGAATCGATTACTCGATTACTCGATCTATACCCCAAGGCAGTGTTCCCCAAGTTGTGTTTTATTTTTAATCTATATAATAAATGATCTGCCTAAATGTACCTATAGATAAATTTTGTACTCTTTTTGCTGATAACATATCTGTAATTCAACTTTGCCACAATCAATTAGATTTAAATAATAGCTTAAATACAACCATTCAAAATATCGTAACTTGGTCGGATGATCAC
Organism: Thaumatotibia leucotreta; assembly: GCA_025490895.1. Taxonomy (NCBI): domain Eukaryota; kingdom Metazoa; phylum Arthropoda; class Insecta; order Lepidoptera; family Tortricidae; genus Thaumatotibia; species Thaumatotibia leucotreta. The sequence goes on from JALPQI010002695.1 coordinate 60,435, forward strand.
AATTTAAAGCTTAATTTCAATAAAACGAAATTCATGCAATTTAGACCCAACCAAAAACGTAGCATAAACATAGATTTCTCATTCCGAAGCACTACATTAGAATCTATCCACTCTTTCCCACTTTTAGCCATACACATTGTTTCAACCATAAATTGGAAGGAGCACACGTATTATTAGTCACGGCCGTCTAGGACTAAGCGCGGGATCGCGGAACCGTTTCAAACACGACGTAAAATAAGTTTATGTAAAGTTGATTATGCATTTTTTTGGTGAATTTTATTTGCGGATCCGCAGCGCTGGATCCAGCACTGGCTACTGGATCCAGCAGACCGAAAAATGCGCTGGATCCAGCTGGATTGCTGGATGCTGGATCCAGCAATTGCAATCCCTAACTGCCGTCAACTTTACCCAGCAGCACTGCTGCAGGGGTGGAATGCACGACTTGCACACGACACATTACACGCACGTGTATGTCATTTGTACGGCATCAGGAAATAAGTTTATTTATTTATTTTATTTATGAAGGAATTCCAACAGCTATGCAATAACACTGCGTCTTAAATAGAAATACAGAGCCAATTTTAAGTGCTAATAACTAGTACTAACCCCAACTCCTCCTGCGGGTGTCGTAAAAGAGGGGTCTTTTGCTTTGAAATTTTGGTTAAGTTTTATTCCTATGTACGACAAACTCACTTTCGAAAAACTGCTAAATCTATAGATTGGCGTATGGGTCAATGAATAAGGTACCGTGCCTCCTTCAAATGCCAAAGTAGCACATTGTAACGAATAGAAACTTTGGCAAAAATGATGCCACCAAAATTAGGCGGTTGAAACGTTCAGATATTCACCCGGGCATGGGTTGCGTTAGGGTACAGAGCGATGAGCTCTATTCCATTAGCGGGTGCATTCCACAAAAGCCTAGTTTGTCGGGAATGTGACGGATATGACAGCTACCTTAGAAATATATAGAAAGTGCCAGAATTCTCTATAAATACAACACTCAGTTATAAAATTAAGATACACCAAAAATTGTATTCGTAACTTTCTTAAATGTACGCGAAGAACGGCGTCACGTACCTGAAATTCACCAGCTGAACAAAATTGGAAAGGTGCAAGGTTAAATGTGACTTGTGGCCAGTTTAGAAACGAAAATAAGTTTAGAATTATGATTGAAACGTGATTCAAGAATAAATTAAATTAAATTTATAGAATAAGATAAAAATAAAATGGAGAAATAAACTTCATTATTTTGATTTTTTTGTGTTTCATTCTTACCACTAAACTTACTGTTTTTCTAAGTGAAAGTGCGGTATCTGTAGTCGAGTTGTATTCCCTCATACTCCTTAAGTGTAGATATAAGTTTTTCTTTTCGTGCCTCCAAAGTTGGAGGCAAAGCCTCTATTGATTTAATACTATCAATAGAGGCTCGTTCGACGGGCCCAGTTAGAAATATTGTTAAAAAGTACCTGCTGCATGTAAGAGTGATAAAAACCACACATAAATATTATAGACACCTTTATTTTTACCTTATATACGGGTCTTTAACAGGAGGGACAGATGTGAATGCCATTAACCTAAAAATAACCTAAATTTACTTTATGTCTATGAAAACACAACTCAATGAAAAACACATTAATCACATTATATTCATAGACCAAAAGCTTACAGCTGTACAATAGATAATATAATCAAATTCAAACAAGCTCAAAGCATGAAAGCATCGGTAGCACAAAACTTATTTTATTGCCAATATGGCGGAAGGTAACAAAACAACTAAATTATATGATCAATCGAACGATACCAATGTTCATCATGCTCACGACGCTGCTTGATGGCAAGTGAAGTCCCGGGTGCGGGTTCCAATCCCCTCTCACCTCAATGCGTCGCCTAGCCTAGTGGCGCCGCGTATCGATCCACATGGTGAACAATTTAGCAAGTCGCTGCTCTCGATAGCTTCTGTACAGGGATCGCAGTACAGCTGTTTCTTGACAGATGGTGCTGTCACCGCACAAATAGACCGGAAACACTTGGGCGACAACAAGAGAAAATGAAATGTTTAATTAGTATCGTAGTACCTACCTTGTACAACGCAATATGCATGTAGAATTCAAATCCATATGTTAGTAAAAAATTAATTAACACTCCTTAACTTAAAAAATATTTAAGATTATAGGTTAAGACTATGTAATATTATGTAACTTACCTTGAAATAAACAGTTTTTTTTTAAAGTATCGACCGAGGCAGAAATAAAACTCATAGGATCGTTGACGAAGTGTCCAATGCGAGTCATTGTTGCCTTAACTTGACCGCGCATAATCCTTAATTTCTTTAATTCAGGCATGACACTGACACCGTACTGACAGCTTTGACACTGACAATAAAACGTCACTCTTACCGCCAGCCGAAGATTACCGGGCTACCAACGTACCAACCTTAGGATACGTCAAGTTTATTTCGAAGTACCGCAAAATTAAACCGCCGGTACTTGCATATAAAATCCTTTGTGCTTAGCAACCTGGAACCTTCACGAATATTGCAATCCGTAGCACCACAATTATTTCGAGATTATTTCCTGCAAAAGCACGTTAAATATCCTCCAAACTACAGGTTGGGGGAGTTTGCGGCATTTGACAACTAAGGGCCACTTGCACCGATCAATTTACAGTCGCCTCTACAGTAGCTCCGCAAATGCACCGATGCGGCTCGCACACCTTGGAACCTGACCTCAGAGCTATATATACTGACCCTCAAAGTGTCGCCATCTAACAGGGTTCCCAGGTGAGGAGAAGGAAGTGCGTGCAGCGAATCCCCGGATTCATGCAGCCTCACCGCTCTAAGCCGGGCCGTATGCTCAACTTCTGCAGCACTATCCATTAGGCGAGAATGTAGGTGCTCGCACAAAGTGTCATCCCAGAGCCTCTGCGAAGCAGGATTATCCGGGATCGCTGCACCAGACGAGCGGCTCGCCCACTCATTCAAAGCCTCTGCCACAAAGTGAGGACTAAATTTGTCTCCGTCGATAGACAAAATTCTGGACACAAGCGCCGGCCGCAAGCCCAATGTCTCGCATGCAACGAACCCCCAAACCCCCAAAACGAACAGGAAGTGTCGCCTGACCCCACTGCACTTCATCGAAATGGATGTTAAAATTGCCCTCCGAACCCTGTCTAAGCAAGCTGTCGTTGGTTTCCTGTTCATACATCCACGTAGGCGCCGTCCGCAGGGTGAACGTTATGCGTGGTGAAGTAAAACAGTTGCGCAGTAGCACCAAAGCCCCGATATTCCCTCAAGGCGTTCAAAAACCATTCCCAAATCCAACGTCTTTGCCTGCAGCGTTTGGCTTAAGCCTTCCGGGAAAATCGGAGCCCCTAGCAGACAAAACGATGGATCTAGCACCCGGACGCCCGGCAATAGCGACTGAAATTCTGGAAGAGAGTTGATTGCTGCGGCACCGCAGGCATAAAGCTCGCACTTTGACGAATTCACCTCCAGGCCAATTGTCTTTAAAGCAGGCAAAAGTGTACCGATGTCCTTAAGTACAACATCACAATCACCCCCTATCGTCCCATCGTCCAAATACCAGACGTTAAGAGGCGACTGCAACGAAGCAATCAGGGCCTAGACAGCCAGGCAAAAAATCAGCGGGTCGCCCTGCTGAGCCCCGACCTGAGAGATGATGGTACTTGTGGGCACGTTATGACTATTGACTCTAAGAACAGAAGTTATACTCTTTGACTCATGATTGAATTAAATTATTATATTATTATTCGTTGATTTATTTCTTTCCCTTTAGTTTTCTATACTCTATTGTATCCCACATCACCTCTAACAAGAGGAAACAATCTATGGTCGATGCCTGGTTTTTCACTAACCTGGATTCCCTGGAGTGTTGGCAGCTTCAGCACTCAGCTTAGTCATGATCTACCCCTCTCACTCCATCTGTTGAAAGATTGTTAATTGATTCCACTTGAATCACTAAGTAAACTAGCAATATGAATTGGGGTAGGTCATGATCATGACACATGGATAACGACACGTTCTAGCTGATTGCTACTTTAGAGAAAATTAATATCATTAACTGTGTGAAGGTGATGAGGCTGGGGAAGCATTGATGACGAGTCATTGCAGCCTCACTCCGGAGGGCGCACATTGTTATACAAAGATTGGGGTTGTAGATACTTAGGAGGGCTCGGTTCACAATGCGAGCTTTCACACAATTTGGTAGTTTAGGTTTACTCTTACTTCAGGGTCCCTATCAGGGAGTCTGTCGAATTCTGGTTACCTTTGAGAATGAAGGTCTGACACGCCCTTAGGCTGCCTTCGAGGATACAGGTCTTACACGCTCTCAGGCTGCCTCTGATAACAAAGGTCTTACCCGGCCTTAAGCTGCCTCAGATAGTGAAGGTCTAGCACGCCCTTCCGGCTGCCAGTAATATTAAAGGTCTTACACGCCCTTCCGGCTGCCTCTAATGGTGCAGGTCTTACACGCCCTTCCGGCTGCCTCTAATGGTGCAGGTCTTACACGTCTTCAGGGCCACGGCTCGCGCCGTGGAACGCCAAAGGCGTGCGCTAGGAAGTGGTTATCAATCTACTACACTTTACCATTAGTTACGGTGCAACCTTACTAGGGGCTCTTGTCGACTGCAGACGGAGCGTGAGTGGAACTACTTATCGATAGCCATGTGGGATGACGCGGTCACTCGTATGGCAAGTCCATCCAAGTCAATCTAATTAATCATTGTGCCTACGGCTCTTTTGGGTTTTATTTTATATACCTACTTAGCTTCAATATACTCCCGCGGAGGTAAACTCAGCCCGCCGAGCGTGTTCAGTAGTTACCGTCGCTGGTTTTACGGTTTGCGATACAAATTGTACAACGTCACTGCCACTAACCATAGACTATACCTCTAATGTTGCCAGGTGTATAAAGGGCTCTACAGATTGTCATTTACCTATTTACAGCCTTCGCGTTCTCCGCGACACTCCCGCCCTCAGGCTTAGTTGATGGTGCTCATCAACTCTCGCGTCCACTCGTGGATCTTCTCCAACGCCTGGACTGCAGCAGCTCTTCGGGTATCAGTGGCTGCAGGGGACCCGTCCCCGCAAGCTTGATTTGTAAGGTCTCCTTCAATTTCTGCCGAGTCAGACCCTAGTGGCATGTTTGTCATGCCACGTGAATTGGTGCCCTGCAACAACTCATCCGTGTTCGCCGTCGAGTCGTTCTTATCCTCGCCATGGGAATTAGATTCTCCCCTTAGGTCGTTGTTGGTTCCAGCGGTGCTTGGTTGGGTTTCACAGTTTTCTCCTGTTGTCAGAATGTCTAAAGGCCGTTCTAGTTCAGTCGTTGACAGTTTCTCCTTCCTGTGGGAACCCCTCTTGGTCGATATGATAGGTGAAGCCCTCATCCAGTTCCAGCGGGTATAAGTGAGCTATAGACCTCGTTAACAGTCTGTCGCCCACTCTGACTTTTGCTACTCTGCACCGTCCGTCTCGCCCCAATACGGTCTCGCTATGCTTCCCACCTTCCACCCTTCTCGATTTCCTGTTTCACCCTTGATTTGGACCACATCACCAACTCTAGGTTCCCTTCGAGTTCTTATTCTTCTCTGTGCTGGACCATTCGTATACCTCTCCCTCAAACTTAATAGGTATTGATTGACAAACATCATTTTATACTCTTCCATGATTACATTACCCCGCCTCCAGCCTTCGATTAGCTTCTGTTTTACCATCGTTCCCACTTGAAGTAGTCGTTCCATGAGTACTTCGACGTTTAGGCACTTTCCCGGTGACAGGAAGTCCGCTGGCTTCAATACATGGTCAAGATTCGATCCAACATAGGTAAGTGGTCGTGTATTAACTACAGCCTCTACCTCTTTGATGATCGTGAGCAATTGGTTTTCTCCTAATGTGTGTTTCTGGAATGTGCGTTTCAAGCAGTATTTCACGTTGGCTACTAGCCTCTCATAAACACCACCGTGCCAAGGGGCCAATTGAGGTATAAATCTCCATTTTATGCTAGGCACGATGGCTTCATGGCATGTGATCACTTCCGCCAGTAGTCTAAATTGCGTGGCATTGTCCGTTAATATGAGAGATGGCGTTCCCCTTACTGCAATGAATCGTCTGAGCGCCATGAGGCATTCTCCTGCGGACAGATCCTTAACAACTTCTAAATGTATTGCGCGCACTACCAGGCATGTAAATAGGCATATCCAGCGTTTTTCCAAGCTGTCGTTCGCCCTTATGGACATAGGTCCGAGATAGTCGGCTCCCGTGTACGTGAACGCTCTCGAGTACTGGACCCTTTCCACAGATAAGTCTGGGTAACTCATATGGGCCTCCTCCGTGTTTTACGCATGTTGGACATTTACCGATCGTTCTTTGGACTCGGGCCCTTCCCTGTGGTATCCAATACTTCTGTCTTATGAGGCTCAGTGTGTGTGGCACTCCTACGTGCAAGTTCTGTTCATGTGTTTTCTTGATGAGTTGCTCGGTGAAGTCACTATCCTTGGGGATGAGCATCGGATGTTTCGCGTCGTATGAGAGGTCTGTATGCTTCAGGCGCCCATCGCATCTCAATATTCCTTGTTCGTCACTAAATAGGCCTAGATTCCTAGCTAGGCTAGTTATCCTTCCTCTTCTCTCTTCTGGGAACGATTCCTCCTGTAGTCGTTTTATTTCACGTGCTTGTAGATCCGTGCCATCAGTCGGTTCTGTTTTCTCTGTGATTGTTCTCTCTCTTTGGGCATCTTTTGTTCCCAACAGACCCTCCCCCACCGCAAGGGTGACAGCCACGGAGCAGTTTAAAGGCCATTGTGTAGGGTTCTTCTTGAGAAAGTGGCATTCAGGAGGAATGGACTGGAGATTACCCCGAAGGGTATCCTGGTGAACCGGTAATGCACAAGGTTATCCTCCGAGACGCTTCTGTCAATGTCCTTTATCCACAGGAACCTCGTGACATCCCTATCCGCTGGATGGAGTCCGATCTGGAGGAAAGCTTTTTCCACGTCAGCTGTCAGACCAATTGCGTGGCATCTAAACTTGATAATTAGTCCTGTGAGGTCTTCGAGCATCATGGGCTCACAATACAGGCACTCGTTGAGACTCTTAGCCCCTTTCGTTTTTGCCGACGCGTTGTAAACAATGCGTAGGGGCTTATCCGGGGAGGGCTGATGATGATGATGAGGCAAGTAGTGTACAGGGTGATTACCTAGTCTCCCAGGAGGCACTTCTTCGATGATGGCCATCTTAAGTTGTTCTCTCAATACACCATCGTAGGTACGTAGGGTGCCCTTTTCTAATCTCTTAGCCAGCCCAATTAACATGCCTAGTGCGAATCCATAATTAGACGCCAGCTCTGGGGGGTATTCTTTCCATGGCCAGCTGACTTGATATCTGCCTTCCTCGAAGGTGGTACTTTCATTGAGATGGTCAATAGCTTCCTTGTCTCTGCTGGCTTTAGGGGAATCAATTATTCCTATTGACTTCAGGTCCCAGAGGTTATTCATGGGTACATTGCTCAACGGCATGTCAGGTGGATTTAGTTTCGACTCGTCTTCCCCTCGTTCCTCTGTCTGCCCTGAAAGTATCCATCCGAACTGAGAGTCTACTAGGTACAGGTTTTCCTGGATCTTCACCTTCTGAGTCTCCATTAGGGAATGGTAGTAGTCGTTACCTATCAAGACGTCAACCCTGTCTCCTTGTGAGCCGTCATCGGCGAGTATGTAGTCATCCCGATCGTTCCAACTTGATAGTTCTCCACTGCGCGTCGAGACGTCCCGGGCGATCTTGGGAACAACGTTAGCGTATATGACTTTGGAATTCTTCGCTCTGGTTTGTATGGTGAGCTTGACCAAGGGGCTCTCCAGTTTGTGGGGTGTCTCTTCCGCGAATCTGAAAACGGCTAGGTGATGATGTTCAATCACTTCGGGGAGGTGCACCTTAGCCACACTCTCTAGCACGTAGCTCCGCATACTCCCTCCATCTAGTAGCACTCTACAATTCTTTCTGCGTCCGTCCTGTCCTTGATATCGCTATCTGGTGTTACCAAAGATTCCGATGTATTCATAACTGGCTCGCAGGAAGCTGGTGCTGTAGGCGACTGTACTACTGGAGCCGGAGGCTCGTACATAGAACTACAGCTAGGGATTGGAGACATCTGCGATGCGTCACGCTGTTGGGGACGAGCGTCGCGTGGCGGCGGTGGTGGCGGTTCATCCCTCGGTACCGCTGTGCCACTCTGTACACTAGCAGGTATTTCGACAGCACGCACGGTTGTATCTGTTGCATATAGTTAGTAAGGTTTACACTAAGTATTTTAATAAAAGTCTATTTTATTAGTCACTGTTACAATTTTGGTAGTCAGCCATAACAAGTGAGTCGAGTCAGTGTGCCACAGATAATCATAATGTGACACATCCCCCCCCCCCCCTTATGCTTAATACTATTTAATTATAAAACCAAGGAGTAACTTAAACTAACTTATATCATAGTCACCCAAGTAAGTTGGTTTTCTCACCAACCTACCCGACCTTGTTGTGTTGTTGACTGGCTGATCCAGTACATCTTGGTTAGGCACATTTGGCAACTGTGGCGCTGAATTTTCTTTTACTTTGATTGTATATGTGCCTAGCCCTTTAAACACATCATGATTTAATTCCACAAATTTACTTTTATCTTCTATCCGTAAGGTATCTACACGCCTAACTAAATTGAATTTGACAAAATCTGGCAACCCTAAAACTGGTTTCACTGGCAAATCAACAACACAAAATCGAATACAGTCCTTTTTTCCCCTAACTATGCAGTTCAAGTCTACACTTCCTACAGTTTCCACAGTTTGCTCATTATATACAACTAACACAGAAGGTTTGCCATGTTTACATTTGTCTAATCTAAGGTTTTTAAGCACACACAGCGGTAAAGTACTACAGTCCGCACCAGAGTCTCATTTGAATTTTATGTCAAACCCTTCAACATTTATTAATTCATACCATTGTAACTTATTAGAGCTACTTACAGAGTCCACTACAAACTCTTCCGAACTAAAGTCACTGTCATTTTCTTTTTCCTTAATGCCATCAATTTTCTTTTTATATCTTGGCTGCTGCTGTTATTTCTCTTCTTTCTTCCTGTATCTACACATTACTGCATAGTCATTGTAATTATTACAGGAAGCACACCGTCGTCCAAATGCAGGACATGTTCTTCCGTGACTTTTCCACATTTATTACAGCTTACAGCTATTATTCTTTCTTAAGTCACTGACTTTTTCTTTTACCAAATCAACTCTCTCTGTTTGCTCAAGTGCTTTCAAATTTTTCTTACTATATTCCGCAGCTTTGCACAAATCCACTGCGGTACCTAAATTAAGATCTTTTTCCCTCAATAATCTCTCCTTTAAATTCGCTTCCTGGAACCTACAACTATAACTATCATGTCTCGAATCATTCGGTCCTCTTCTTTGAAATTGCATGTTTTAGCTACTGCCTTTAACCTCAAAACAAATCTTTCAACCGGTTCGTCAATTTCTTGTTTCAAATTATAAAACTTGTAACTATTTACTACTGTATTTGTTTTGCTGATAAAATGTTCGTCATATTTATCTAACAGTTCCTTCCAGGTTAATGTTGAATTGCTACTCATACCGTTATATATTTCTAATATGTCGTCTCCCGCGCAGGTTAAGAAAATGGCTATCTTTTTTTCATCTGGCTCTTTCTCTAAATCAGTAGCCATTACATACAGACTGAACAACTGCTTGTATTTTCTCCAGGCTTCCGCATCTTCTATATTATTTATGGCCTTTCGGAGGCTGCAAGCCCGTTACGACTTTATCTTCTGCCATTTTTATCGTCAAACAATACACTCCAATAATTCTTCCACAAAGGTTTTCAAACACTGTAGGGTGATGGCACCAGTCATGGACATTGAACCAGTTATGGACATATTTTTCTGTTACTCAAAATATTAAGCAAACGTTACTTAATTTTTCAACAAGCAACACTTAGCCATAGCCCATAGACCCTTAAGCTGTCATAATGACAACGTCACATGAATCGGCCGTTTCCTTTCAAAATGGTGGCCGAGTGAAATGTAGCTGCTCGGCGTATTACTTTTAAAATACAGTTTCATTACCAAAATCGTTAAGGAGGTAAGTAGATATTTTTACATTTTGTCTTGTTAGTGTTATGGTATATGAATATGTGTTATTATTTTAAAGAATACAATGGAATGAAGGGGCAAATGAGATAATTGTAGTATGCCAATGCGAGGTCTTTCTTTTTTTGTTTGACGTTGTTCATTACTGGTTTTTATATGTCATGAAATCTTATAATGGACACGTGTCCAAAGTTATTGTTTTTAACTTTTTTTTATTTTATCGATTTTAATTATTTCTTTTGTGGTGCTAAATAAAACTACGTAAATGGTTTTGAGATTGGTATTTATTTTCCAATAATGGACAACGCGTCCAAGACTGGATATTTGAAGGTGTCCATAATTGGTGTTCTATATTTTATCTTAGATGCCGCCAAAGAAAAATTGTACACCCGAGCAAATGGGTCAGGCTAAAATGTAAATAATTATACGAATAAAACTGATTTGAGATATATTTGTCTGTATTTTAATTTCACAAACATTACACTGTCCAACAATTGATGTCTATTAATGGTGATAACATGTCAGTAAATGGGTGTCCATAACTGGTACTGTCCATAAATGGTGGTCCATTACTGAGTTTGTGTTGTACATTACTGGTGTTTTAAACAGTCTCCAAAAAAACTATTTTTTTACAAATAGCACATAATTTTTTGATATGTTTGCCCTATTTAAATGTTTGTCCTATTTTTCTTTGTCAAAAACAATATCCATAGTTTACATTATTAAAAAAAGGTGCTCGTAAACAAAAAAATAACAAATCAGCGACCTTAACATGTCCATGATTGGTGCCTTCACCCTAGTAACTATTTAATTGTATTTCTTTACACCTGACACCATGTATGCATATAGTTAGTAAGGTTTACACTCTAGTACATTGTGCAATGTGCATCAAGGGAGGTAAGTACGGAATCACTAACGAGAGTGTTAGAAGCCCGACGCCGTTAGGCGGAGGGCTTTAATGACTCCAGTTAGTATTCCGCTTCCTACCGTGATGCATACAATGTTTTTTATCACACTTGCCGATAAAAAAAAGTTTTAAGATATATTATTATTAAATGACGTACTGACATTTCTATTACTCCCTAGGGAATATCACTTTTCTATTACTCCCGCTACGCGCGCAAGCAATGCCGCGCTTAGACAGCAAGTGTGATGAGAAGTATTTTAATAAAAGTGTATTTTATTAGTCACTGTTATAATTTTGGTAGTCAGCCATTACAAGTGAGTCGAGTCAGTGTGCCACAGATAATCATAATATGGCACAGTATCTCGGTCTGAAAATAGGAGACATACCCTAAGTTTGATATACACGAACCGTACGTCGATGCAGTCCCGCAGACTGATCTGAGTACGTCAGTATTAGAATAGGTATATGGAATGAAACAGTGCGGCAGACTGATCTGGTCCATGTTCTTTACAAATACTTTCCGGCACGGGTTTAATTACAATCACATGATGTGAAACAGTCCCACAGACTGATCTGGTTCATGTACTATGACAATTCAAACTATGGAGGGTACTTTTACATCTCGAGTTCAGCCCGTGATCCCACGGATGGCTCAGACTACGTAATTACGTAATACTTACATTTCACGACATGGGGAGAAACAGTTCCGCAGACTGATCTGAGGCTACCAGAGGCCCTACCGCGAACTACGAACAAAGTGTTGCCTCTCTCTCGCACTTGTGAATTCGTATGTAAATATGACAGAGAGGCAACACTTCGTTAATAGTTCGCGGTAGGGCCTCTGGTCCATGCTAATATACGAATAACACAGTGAAATAGTCCCGCAGACTAATCTGATTGCGTTTCGTATACATAATATCCATGTATGTACCTACCGCACTTATAAGAATGAATGACGTATTAAAAACTTACTGTTCTGGTGATGCGTGTCTCGAACATGAGGATGATGAGCTTGTCGACGAGCATGTGGGACACGATGATGGCGAGGCGGAAGTTTTGTTCGAACTATATTTTACTGATTTTTTAAGTTTTTCAAGGCGCTTTGTTGAGAACGCTATTTCCTCCTCGTTGGCCTCTCTTCGACATATTTGTAAAATTAGGAAGGTCGGAAGTGCAAGGCACAAAAAATGCGAATGAAAAACGGTCATCGAACCAAATACAGGAAGGGTAGGTAGCTTAGAACATATTACCTGGAACAAGTATCGCCGCATTTGTTCTAACAAAATAGTCTGCTGATATTTGGAGGGGACGAGGTAACGCACACATACAATAAGTGCACACAAATGCAACTAATTTACATAAAACATATGCACGTGCACGAATTCGTACAATGACTGTGGTTGTAATCGAATAGAAATAACGGAGTCGGGCGTTGCCAGAGAATATCGTATCGATATAAAATTCGTAATTTTCACAGTCACACTTATTTCAAATACACACGATACAGCGCCCTATTTTAATTTGAAATAATATTTTTTTTAAGATATGTAGTTTTTAAATACAACACAAACAAAGTTTAATCAAACCAAATCATCAAGTTTACACAATGTGTAAAATTGTGTAATACACATATCAATTTTACAAGAAACAATAAACTTAAAATTAGCTTAAGCCCCTTGTCGTAAAATCCATTTTGACTAGGTAAGTATTTACTGTAGTATTGATTATAAAGTAGCGGATAACAGGGCTCTGAGCCGATACAAAAAAAACCGAAGGACCTCAATATTTTTAATGATTTTACGTTTAGTCTAGCAATTACTTAGATACAGTACATAATTGTCCATTTGCAAACTTTGCAATTTTCTTCATAAATAATCGATAATATTTTTTTTCATCGACATTACCCTCACCTCTACCCAAGTCTCGTGGGGATGATGTATTCTTGCAAAAGTAATCGTTGTCAATATTAAGTATAATTAATTCTTTTCCAATAGTAATAAGTTTCATTTTTAACAAAAAGAAAAATGAAGTCTCGTGCACCAGGGGCCCGTTTCTCGAAAGCTTGTAACTTGTAATACAAGCAGAAGTCCCTTTTTGACACTATTAATTAGATAAGGACGTCCGCTTGTAGTACAAGTTTTCGAGAAATAGGCCCCAGATCGAAGATTTGAACACTACAAATTATTGTTTTTATTATTATCGACTCTATTTCAAAAACCATAATTTTGTGTGTAACCATGTATGTTTTTTTATTTCATGAAGTCTCGTGGGGAGTGACGTGACGTCACACTTTCTCAACAATGAATTATAATAGATTTTTAAATCGTATGACGTGTGACGCAAATATTGGAAATACTTAATAAATAATATTTTAGCAAACAAGAATACTAAAATTACATGAAATGACTCACAAGTGAAATGTTATGCCATCTTTTTGTAAACTCGAAGTAATTGATCTTTTCTTACAAGTTTTTACGGCATATACCTACACCCATCTTGGCGATGCTGTGTTCACATGCAAAGCGATTTTGTGATTGGCATTTAATCCATTGTGTCATTGTATTTACATGAGGTTTTGGTCAAGGTTTTTGTTTTTGACCAAGGTTTTGAACAGAGGGGTAAGTTACTGCATGCCTTCTCCTTTCTGATTCCTCCGAGGTAGGTAGTAGAGTATTTTTTTTTAATTAAAAAGCTAAAATTTGTGTTGCCAGTTCAAGCACACAAATTTGCTCAACTACGTGCTGAAGTGGTAACGACTATGCGTTAGTTGTTGTTATGCGTAGTTCGGGAAATATTATTTGACCGACTCTTATCTCACTTACGACCTTATGTTTTGCGTCATTACCAATAGAAAAGTGCTCGACTGCTCATTGTCTAGTAAGTATTAACGCAAAACAAAAGGTCGTAAGTAAGATAACAGTCGGTCAAATTATATTTCTCGAACTATACTATAATGTGTTAAATAATAATGTAAGTTACTAATCTAGAGGATGAAACAAGAGTATAATTATCTAATAGATTATATTATTTAATTGGTGGAAATCAGGTACCCTTATATAAATTGTTCTAAATTGACTCGATGAAAACCACCAACATTATTATGGCTGATTAAATGAAAGAGTTATTTGTTTTAATAATTTATTTGTAAAATTTAAATTGTTGTAATATTGTCTTAACAATCTGAACTGTTTTAAGAGACTGAAGAACTGTCGACAATTTAAGGTTGAGAAATCAGTAGGTACCTACGCAACTACGCATATGATGGTACTAAATAAAATAAAATAAAATAAATAAATATCTTGGGACATCTTACACAAATCGACCTAGTCCCACGGTAAGCTCAATTAAGGCTTGTGATGTGGGTACCAGGCGACGATATATATATTAGATAGATACATATAGATACTTAAATACATAGACAGCCATGACCAAGGAACAAACATTTGTGATAAATAAATACACAAAGAATGCCCTCGCCGGGATTCGAACCCGGAACCTCCAGCTTCGTAGGCAGGGTCACTACCAACTAGGCTACGGAGGCTGACAAACTGGTGGATGGTACTGCATCTAATCGTTATCGTTTTTCGTTGCCGTCCCGTTTTAACAAGTATGCAGGTGCGAAAGTGACGCGTAGCACGATAATTGGATAAAACGGGACCATCATAAGCCTCCTGGAAGCCTACTTAGCGAGTGGAACGAGGGGATAATTGGTTTATTCCCACCTGATATCATCCATTTCACACTAGTGGTGACAACTGATATTTTTTTCCCACCTGGGAATTAAGGTTTCTGGGAATTGTTATTCCCAGTAGTTTCCATCAAATAAATATTTCAGTGGTAACAGGTGGAAAGTATAGGGTTGCCAATTTTTTTCAAAGGAAATACAGTATTTTTAAAATTTTCGTCTAAAAAGATATAGTACACCCGAAAAAAATATAGTACACTAGAGAAAAAGGTTAAAACGCATGCAAAGTTTGTTTAACTACACTTACCATAGTTTTAAAGAAGTGTCTAGTTTGTTACCGGTTGTTAGAGTTTCATACTTTTAACTTATGCTTCACTTATTCTTCAGAGCAACCAACTCCAACACATGCATAATAAGATTGGAGATAAAGAAAATGTACGAAATATACTATGAGAAGGGCAGTAATGAATAAAACCTCATTTTAAACTATAATATACATATACACCATTTATTTCTATTTGTCCTTAGCCCTTATCCTTATCTTACTGAGCTTTAAAGTTATACTTCTTTGTACCTTGTGCCAATTTAATCAATTTTTGGTTTTTAACAAAGGTGTTATATGAATCCTCACAATTAAATGATAAATTAATATAAATCAACAACTCATTTTTGATTAATGATAGGTTTGCTTTGTTCCTCTCTTCACGCCACTTCAATTTTATTACAGAAAAGATTCTCTCTGTAAATGCTGAAGTGGCAGGAACAGATAGCAGAAATGCCATAAGCCATAATTTTTTTACAATTTTGCAAATTGTCATAATTGTCCTTTACGTCACGAAATGCATCACTAGTATCATCACTATCACGTCCGTCGGTTCCGTAATCCATTTTTAATAATTTCGCGGTGCCAAACAACGAACAAAATAGCAAATCGAAATTTGTAAACAATAAACAAATAACAGCTCAAATTAGTTGGCGCCAAAGTCGCTCACTAACTATACCGTTGACAATTGACACTGACACTTAATGAGTCTTGGCCAAATTTGACTCACATTGACAGTGACAGCGACAGATGACATCTGGCATTGACGTCTAGGTCTGGAATCACGTTCGGAAACTTACATAATGTATTCGAGTGCAAATTGTATTGCAAAATTTGTGACGCACAGACACGAGAAGCATATTATTTTTTACCATTACAAAGCATAAGGCAGGGATCGGATACCGGTTTTTGCTCCATACAAAAGAACGGTTCGAATTCCGTTCTTTTTCGTTCTTCGGTTTATAATTTTTTTGTTTATGGAGTAATTCAAAAATATGATGTTAATAGTTAATGTTAATGTTGAATACTACATAAAGAGTGTAAAACATTTTAAAATATTGAGCTATTTCGAGGTTTTTCTAAAAAACCGGTTCCGATCCCTGGCATAAGGACCCCTCAAAATATAGTATTTTTGCGTACTATATATTTTTCCAACAGTATATAGTACGGAGGGCTAAAATATATAGTACGGTCAAATCGTACATAATTTTACCCTAAACTCGCAAATCAAGTAGTATCGCTGCATTTTTGGTATGTTATTTAGACACCACAGGGCAGTATAAAACCACATTTTGCAAGCAAAAAAAAGTTGTGCTAGCTGGGTAGTACGCGAAATTTATGGCCATTTTTTAGTTTCTGATTTTTATTTAAAAAAACCTTACGTTTTTTGATATCATATGTAAATGAACGTTTAAAGACTAATAAATTTCCAACAAGTTGAGCTAACATGCATTACCGTAGGTCTTATAGTTTCAGAGATTCGAGACTTTAAAAAGTACTCCTTTTTGTAAACTAGATAAAATTTTGTGTTTTGCTAACATTTACGGCTTAATATCGCCTCACCTAATTATGCTACGAAAAACATGCCATAATGACCTTATAGCGCACTTAATATTCTTTAATTTAAGGGTAAAATTAGGTCAGTGAACTTTGTAGTTGAAAGTCTAAACGCGAAATTCATAAGGCAGGAGGCCCGCTATCTAAGTTTTTCATACAATTCGCAAGTCGAGTTGCAAAGCTGCAATTTTGGTATATTATAAAGGCCTTATAGATATATACGAAAATGCATATTAAAAGAAAAACAAAATAATAGTTTGGGCATAGGACGTAAAAAACGTAAAAAAAATCGGACTTTTTTTAGTTTTTGACGTTTAAACTAAAAATCTATTATCTTTTTGATACTAATTGCTATAAAACTAAGAAAGAACATTAAATTTGAAAGGATTTGAGCTACGTTGCATCACCGTAAATTATATATATTTTGAGATACGACATTTCATAAAGTGCCCTTTTATCAAAAATTAAACAAATTTTAGGTTACGTTAAAGCTATTCACTAAATATTGGCAAAACGTTCGCGCTAAGAAAAAAAAAGTAATTGTAGATAACAACTACATTAAATTTGGAACAAATTGAGCCGATAACAATTACTGTAAGTCTTATAGTTGGGGGCATACGAGGCTTCAAAACATGCATTTATTTTCTTAACTTAATGAAGGGCACATTTTGAAATGTCGTATCTCTAAATCTATATAATTTAGGGTAATGCAAGGTAGCTCAAATCCTTTCAAATTTAATATTCTTTTTAAGTTTTGTAGCAATTAGTATCAAAAAGATAATAGTTTCTTAATTAAACGTCAAAAAGTAAAAGAAGTCCAATATTTTTTCAGTTTTTTTCGTCTCATGCCGAAATTGTTTTTTTGTATTTCTTGTAATATACATTTTTGTACGTCCTTATAGGGCCTATATAATATACTAAAATTGCAGCTTTGCAACACGACTTGCGATTTGTATGAAAAACTTAGATAGCGGGCCTACTGCCTTTTAAATTACAAAGTTTGCTGACATGATTTTACCCTTTAACGAAAGAATATTAAGTGCGCTATAAGGTCATTATTGCATGTTTTTCGTAGCATAATTAGGTGAGGCGATATTAAGCCGAAATCGTTAGGAAAACTCAAAATAGCGTTAGTTTACAAAAAAGAGTACTTTTAAGAAGTCGCAAATCTCTATAACTATAAGACCTACGGTAATACATGTTAGGTCAACTTGTTGGAAATTTATTAATCTTTAAACGCTTCCTAACATATAATGTCAAAAAACGTAAGGTTTTTTTTAATAAAAATCAGAAACTGAAAAATGACCGTAAATTTCGCAGTTTTTCACGTACTACGTAACTAGCACAACTTTTTTTTGCTTGCAAAATGTGGTTTTATAGTGCCCTATGGTGTCTAAACAACATACCAAAAATGCAGCTTTACTACATGTTTTGCGAGTTTAATATACGATTTGACCGTACTAATAGTACAATACTATATTATATAGTACGGTTGGCAACCCTAGGAAAGTATCAAGTACTCTAGTGGTATAGTTCGGGAAATATTATTTGAACGACTCTTAATCTTACTTAGGACCTTTTGTTTTGCATCATTAACAATAGAAAAGTGCTAGACTGCTGATGGTCTAGTAAACGCAAAACAAAAGGTCGTAGTCGGTCAAATAATATTTCCCGAACTTTAACAGCTAGGAAAAATATTCCCAGTAGTTACCATCAAGTACTCTAGTGGTAACAGGTCGGACAAAATCCCAGTTGTTACCACTGGTGTCAGATGGCTGGTATCAGATGGGAATAACCCGGATAATAAGACATTTATTTCCATATTATTTACACAAAAATGTTATTGGTATCTGCACTCGGCACAGCCGGTATCGCAGAAAACAGTTACAACGATAGTGTAGAAGTATGAACTTGTGTATGTAATGTATGTGTGTATATGAGTGTGTTGATGTATGTGTGGCTACTTCTTTATTTTTTAATGCTTTTTATATCATTAACTTTTCAGTAACAATTGAACCTTAATTTTGATTTCTTTGGCCGATAATTCAACCACATATTCGTTGACAGTCTAATTCTTATCAACTCCGAACCTATATTCGACCTTATGCCTATACACTTCTCCAGGCTTCAGGACAGGGCTAGGGAAATTTGAATGATTGATGGCATCAGGGTAGTTCTGCGTTTCGAGGCAGAAGCCTGCGTTGCGGCCGTAGCCGGTCCCACCCCGCCCGGGGTGGGGCAGTTGGGGTGGTTCCGACATGTAGTAGCAGGTGTAGAATTGTACCCCGGGTTGGTTGCTGTAGACCTCTAGGTAGCGGCCTGATGGTGGGTGGTTGACGCGTGCTACGAAGTTCAACGTCTGTAAAGTAAGGTAGGTTCATCACCCTCTCACTCAGTCTCAGTACAGCTGGACGGAGACTTATTAACTATACTTCGTTTTTTTTAGCATTAGAAAGACCTTTGCAGAACGAGATATAAGGTTTTTTTTACAGGCAAATTCTGCGGATCGAACTTTGAACACGAGTTATTAAATATCAGGTATTTATTATCATGCTATATTAATACATACATTACTCAGTGTTGTGAATAGATAATAAACATAATGTTAGTTAATTTATATTCTAAGGTGAAAAGATAAGAATTTTAATAAATTGCGTTTGCAATTTTTCATGGAAAGGTTGTACATCAAAAAACCTAAAGAGGCAGAGTTCTCACACAATTTTAAAACGTCACTGTCACTGTCCTTCGATTTCATATTGTTGTCGGTTGAGTCGGTTGTGTTTTCTATTGCTGTTAGCTTACTTAAAGATTGTTGTTATCATTTTTGTTCAATCTCGTTATTAATTGTTGATCTATTTAGATATTTTGTTTGTTGGTGCATATTTAAAATGGATGAAGTCGCAGCCGGCAGCTAACGTTTTTTCATCTCTAAAGAAGAAACGGCAAAAGCAAAATACTCTGACTGCCAGTGAAAAGCGGGTGGTGGTGAATATTTACAAATTAGTGTCAGAAATGTGCCAAAGAAAGGAATATCCTACTAAATCGGACCGTGTGAAAAAGACTGCTGGCATATCGTTGGCTACGGTATACAACATTTTAAAAGAAAATAAGTTTTTAAATGAAATTTGATAAAAATAATATAATAGTTAACACTGTGGAAAATTTTATTATAAACGTTGGTGGTTCCGAGTCCTCGGACGCTTCCACTGACAGTGAATAAAACTATGTATGTCATCTGAGTTTTATTTTCTAATTTGTTACCAAATTCAAACTACATTAGAGCGTCCTAGATTAAAGCCGCCTATAATGGCAACAAATACTAAACGACATTGTCGATGGGTAGGGTTGTCTTATTATTGTCATCTGCTCAGTCTTTATGATACCGTGTCCGCTTTTATACTGATAGTTTAAATCCTTAAATGCATGACTTTTAAAAGTACTGGAAGTGTATAATGTAAGCTAGGTTAAATATGCAAACATTGTTAAATTTTAGACTGTAAACTTCATCAAATTCAGTAAATGTAAAATCGATACGATATGAGTTACAAATTTATAAAAAAAACTTAGTTAAAACACTAAACGAAAACCTTCAACATTTAACTTTTTTCTAAATTGCCGCCATCTTGCTTATAAAACACTTATAACTTTTTTTAAATACAGTTTTGCTAACAAATTAAAAATAAATGTGAAAACTATGCGTTCAGCTATCGATAAATATCAAATGATAAGTATGTACATAAGTTTCGAGAAATTCAGTGGTATCGGTCGAAATCGAAGAAGGAAGGTTTACGAACACTGCTTCTTTGTTCACCCGTTTGACAGATAATTCTAATCTAAAAAAAAACGTAGTATAATCGCTGGCCAAACAGCTTGTTAGTAGAGAAAGGCGGAAAATAAGCATGATGACCTGGCACGTCAAATCAACATCTTTTTTCAACTGTCAAAAAGATCCTCACCAATTTTATTTTAAATACACACAAAAGTACTGCCTGAAAATGACTTTCCAATTTATTAAATAGAAGTCTTGTCAATCTACATTTTAGTAATAATTTCTTCGTGTATTATATCGTGCATAATGTGTAATAATTTAACTACAGTCATCATCCCTATAAAAAAATGTAGTCGCAAAGAGTTGGCTACTCATAGAAAATTTGAATTTCCCGACTTTTTCTACTGACAAGCTGGTTGGTCAAAGAATATGCGCATGGACATGGACGCATTAGAAGCCATAATCGACAGTCTTGGCAAGCAGGTTGGCGATTGCAGTAGTGTGTCCACTATAATGAATATAATGATGCTGCTGCCTATCATGAATCTTCAATAACCGAATGGTCAGTGACTTCAATCCTTAAGTGACAAAATGTATTCTTACTGCCGTCAACACACGGCGTCGATGTAGATAGATACATATCGAGAGCTTTGTATGTTTTGTAACTTTTGCATTTGTATTGAATGGTGTTACACAAAAATAACACTTAAGTTAGACCATATCCCCCTTATTCATAACCGCCTTCTAACTTAGCAAGCTGATATGTACCTATTGTGTGGCCCTTTCGGTCTTATCAATATGTCCATAAGACCGAAACGGACAAATAATAACTCATCGACTTGCTAAGTTAGGAGATCTTTATGAATAAGGGGGTAAGTGTAAGCCTGACATTTAATACCTGTTCATTATAGTTGTTAACACAGAAGTTGTGATGGAATAGCGGTCCAGCGTTGGGAATGACGTCACCCAGCCGTCTGGGAGTACGGAGGTCGAAGTGAGTGCCGCCGACGTGGGTGAACGTACCCGTCGGGATCCATTCTTCGTCGGTGTCCGTTATTCTAGAAACAGGTAAAAAATGTGAAGTTGTCTAGGTAAAAAAGGATCTTATTGTCGATGGCGATATGTTCGTATACAAATACACCGCCGTCAGACGTAAGCGCCATCGACAATAAGGTCCTTTTACAAGGATAACGTCACAAATAATAATCCCCGTCTTACAAGGTGTATCACTATAGTTGTCGATTTCTAAGAACGAACATTTGACAGTTCAGAAATGATTTATGATACATATATGACGTTAAGTCTATCGAAAAAATAGTGAGTTACCTGATATGAGGGTAACTCACTATTTTGTCGATAGACTTAACGTCATATATGTATGATGTCACTTCTGAACTGACAAATGTTCTATAACTGTCAAAAGTTCATTCTTAACGTGCATTCAGACCAAACGAGCATTCGCTATTCTATCGTGATTCTATCCCCCGCTCTACGAAATTCGACCGTTACACAAAACGTGATTCGTTGATTTCGTAGAGTAGCGAATGCTCGTTTGGTCTGAATGCGCCTTTAGATCTCGCAGACTATAATATCATAGCATGTTCAATCGCCAGATAGGTAGTTTTGCGGTAAGTATACAAACATGTACGCCATATCGACGTGAAAGGGTCCAACAGTACAGTCACCGTCAATTACTATTGAAACTTATACTACGAAGGCCGTAAAAATATCTGACACAGGATTGGCTAGAGCGACATAAGAGCGGGTCACACATTTTTCGGCCTTCTGGGTATAATATACTATTACTGGTGACTCTACGTGGCGCTGGAAGCAGCTGATGACTTAAATGAGAAACCAGACATCCAACGGTTAGGATCCATAGCCATATACAGTATTCAGTAGCCTATGTGCAGCAGTGGATGTCTGCCGGCTGACAACAATGATGATTTAAATACCTAGCTACTTACATAAACAACTTTAACGACTAACGAACCAATATTTTTGTAATACACAATTAAAAGGACGGCTTAATCGGGATTCAAATCCGACAAGACTCGGTAACAGAGTCCGAAAAATTATTTAAAAATGAGGCTTTCTATAGAGTTAGCATATGATGAAAGTCACAGTGTCTTGCGGCGACATACTATCTATACTTATATCTTTGTGTAATTGTGTTGTAACATGTTTTGTTTGGTCCACAATAAATCTAACATCAACTTTATTATACTATCAATTTTGTAACACTTAAATTATTTAACTGATAATTTGTTCGAAATGAGCGCCGTCGTTCCGGCTACACAACATTAGTCGCCGTTGAAATTAATTTCTTGTAGTCTTCAGCAAAGTGTTGTCGTGTATGCCCCTAATAACATTTTCAACCGCAATCCTTATTAGCTCTTGAACGGTTTCATAGTAAAATAAAGTTAATGTTAGATTTAACGATTATTTTTATTTTAAAGACCAAATGTTTGTTAGAAAAACTTTATCCTGAATATTAATACTACCGATTAGTATAATAAAATAAAGATATTTTTTTTTTAATTTTAGTTGGTTCGAGTCCCGGGCGAAGCAAGCGAGTTTAAAAAATCTTTTTCACCACACTGCTCGTAAACACGCTGTTTGTCCTTCAATTTCAGAGCGCAAAATTGTGTTTTAATCTCTAGAGGTTAAAGTTTTTTTTTTTAATCTTCTGGGTAGACTAAAGCAATAACTTATACGGCCTGAAAATGCAACAAGCTTTTTGACGTTTGAACTAGACAGTACGTTCGAAAACTCAATAGTTTCAAACAGATTCATACACATGAACCTTTCATAATATTATATTCAATATGCTAAAATCCAAATTAAATACCACATTTTGTTGTAATTAAAAGTTTTAAAAATACGACAAATAAAAACAATAGGAAAATGAAAGTGTTTTCACTATGAAAAATTACGGAACGCATCCGAATATTTTTTTCTTTTAAAATCACAAGCCACGCCAAGATAAATATTTGAGGTTATTGTTTTATTATTGCAAATAAATACCTTCTAATTTGTTATGTTTGAGTTTTATTTCGCATGTTTCCTCGCTTTAGTGTGGTGAAAAATGTTGTCTTTCACTCGGCAGCAAAGCTTGTTCAACTCTTGTGCCTTAAAACCCTCGCATCGCTCAAGATTCCATTTTATGAACCACTCGCTGCACGCTGCAATATTTGCACGAGAGTTAAACAATCACTTTGCTCCCCCTAAAAACCCCCCCTAAAAAACCTACCCCTAAAAAACGGGTAGCGGCGTCAATGATATACTGTCGCACCAATCATATGCTAAGGCTATTGGAGAAATGTCATAATCAATAACCTTTATGACCCTTACTTGTCAGAGTTAATAACAGCAACATGCTCGTACAACGCAGACGCCCCGGCATCATGTCCTCCCAAATTAAAATGAGCATGGTGGCCCAAATTGACAATAGTAGTTTTATTACTACTGGCCACGAACTCTACGTGAAGGACCATGTCTTCCGTAACCTCGTATATGACGTTGGTGACCAGGTCGCCGGGGAAACCCTCTTCGCCGTCGGGGGATAGGTAGCTGAATATGACCTTGTTGCCGTCAACTGATGATTTCCAGTTTTTCTGTAAAAGTCAAAGTCAAACTATTATTTATTCAAGTAAGCTTATTCATAAGCATTTTCGAATCGTCTGGCAAGAAAGAGAAAAAAATCTACTACTGGTTAAAACGATGAGAAAAGACGTTAAGACTACGAGATTTTCATCAACACCTACGAACAAATTAATGCCCGATTTGCACTGCGAGCGGAGTCATTAATGGGTTCGTTTAACTTTCACTGCTCGCAGCCGTCAACTGAATACTGGTCCTTAACGAGCGATAAACGTGAAACGGAGCAATTGACGAGTCCGCTCCGCTCTAGTGGAAAGCGGGCATGAACATTGAAGCTACATGCCATCCTAATGCCCGCTTTCCACTGAGAGCGGAGCGGACTCATTAATGGCTCCGTTTCACGTTTATCGCTTACTTATTTTTGTAATTTTTATGTTGTTATTCTCATAAACACCCAAACCAAATAGCCCCACCTCATGGAACCCTTCATAGCCTCCATGAAGAAAGTGTCTCCCATTGTTCGTGGACAACTGATACACCTGCCCGTTCAGCTCGAACCGCCCATCCTTGATCAGGTTGATGACTCGACCTATAGGCACCCCGATGTCCTTTATTTTGTTGATTGTGGCGTAGCTCTCTATGTCGTCGTAGCCAAGAATCACGTCGGCAACTATGCCGTTTTTGTCGGGAACCTGTAATCAACAAGATCTTGAATAGTAAAAAAATATAGGTATAATTATATCATGGGATAATTTTACAGTTTGACCTAGTTCCACGGTAGGCTAAATTTAAGCTTGTGATGTGGGTACCAAGTGACGATATATATAATAGATACATATAGATACTTAAATACAAAGACGACATGAGAGTGACATGCACAAATAATGCCCTCGTCGGGATTCGAATCCGAATTATCCGAAACCTCCTTCGTAGGTAGTGTCACAATCACAACCAATTAGGCTACGGACGCTGACATACATCTATATTTATTTTCGAAAACTATAATTCTGCAGCATTGCAGATGTCTCTAGCCACCAAAGATATTTTTTTATTATTGGATGAGATAGATAGATAGATAACTTTTTACGAAACTGAATAAAGTGTTCTGTCAAAGGTGTAGGTACGAAATATTTTCAAAAATATGCCCCAGTGCACTCTAATTCTGTGTAATAAGAACGTCGTAACATATTTATGAGGGGATTCTTTCAATACTTATTTTGTAACCGTTATAATGGCGGGACCAGATCCTGAATTCGATCGATTTATATTGCATTATTTAGTACTAAATTTGTACTATTTGGTACCTGTTGTAAAAAAATTGTACGGTTCTAATTCATTTGGACAGATTGTAGACATTTTATGACATAGTACGTTTTATGGAATCGCAGTTGTAGAATATTGGTAAATCTGTACATAAGTGAATTATTTCGATAGGAGAAACTGTTAAATACCTATTACATGTCATAAGTAGCCATACTCATAGCATAGCATTATACTCACTTGGATGGAATAAATAGCGGCACCGTAAGAAATGACAGACAGTGACATTCCGGAATCTGTGTCCCATTGGAATTGACGTACTTTCTGTCCATCGCTAAGCGTCTTTCCTGCGATTTCGCGTAGACGAACCATATTTAGATGCTGAAATGTATTGCAAAATGGTCAATTAGGTAGGAATAAGTACAATAGTAGGTAACTTAAGAGTATTCTGGAAATGAAATCCAAATTGAAACAATGTTAAAAAAAAATCAATTGAAAACACGAAAGTAAAATAAATTACCATGCTACAAGAGTTAATTTATAAATAGAGGCCGGGGTACCGGTGGCAAATTTCACACAAAAGGTATGGAGTCGATTTTATAATGATTATTTTAGGCTTGAATAATAAAATTATTAATTTACCTAATGTACTTAGTATGGTACCTTCTCGTAAATTGGAATTAAGTATTTAACATTTATTTTCATAAAACGATTTCAAGAACACCTAAATTTGATGTCGTAAATGTTTTGTTTTTTTTTTTTCAATTTCTTTTAACAAAGTCACCATCATGTAATTGTATGGTCCATTGTAATTAAATGGTATTGAAAATAATTATATCGTTTGGCAGGTATAACTTTATTAGTCTAGTATTTAGTACCTAACGATAATGTTTTGATAAGAAAACATATTATTATGTATTATAGATATTAACAACGTTTACATTATACAGGGTGGTCCAAACCTTGACGTCAAAAAATTTTTTTTAGGTTCCCTACGTCATGGGCTATCAGAATATACCCCATGTATGTTAGCCGATTTTTTGTAGTTTTCGAGTTATGAATTTTTGAAAACTTTTTTTTTGAGAAATTCCGGAATAAAGAAATTTATTGATAAAAAAAAAACTATTGGGTTTTTTAAATATTTTCTTTTTGTAAAAGTATTACTACAAATAAAGCATTTACTGACAAAAAAATTAGCGTCCTCACTTTGATACAAGTAGGATAAAAAATACCAAATTCAAAATTTTATGTTAAAAATGCATCAAAATAGCATTAATGTACGTAAATAAAAAAAATAAAACATATCCCAAGGATTTTTGGTAATGTAGAGATTGCCCTAGACCTTAAACCTACGTAAAAGCAAAAAAAAGTGATACTTAATGATGAGGATTTATCGGAGTAGTCGGTCAAATAAACTTAAAAAAATCTTAAAATTTTTCAGTAGTAAAAAATGACTTGAATAACTACACAAATTGAGTTATCGTGGTCTTTGTTTATTGATAAGAACAACAAAACAGACGAAATTTCACTTTACTTTTAAATCAAAAATTTAGAAGTTTTTTTAAGTTTATTTGACCGACTACACCGAAAAATCCTCATTATTAAGTATCATTTTTTTTTTGCTTTTACGAAGGTTTAAGGTCTAGGGCAGTCTTTACATTACGAAAAATCCTTGGGATATGTTTTATTTTCTTATTTACGTACATTAATGCGTTTTTAGCGTAAAATTTTGAATTTGGTATTTTTTTATCCTACTTGTATCAAAGTGAGGACGCAATTTTTTTTGTCAGTAAATGCTTTATTTGTAGTAATACTTTTACAAAAAGAAAATAGTTAAAAAATCCAACAGTTTTTTTTATTAATAAATTTCTTCATTACAGAATTTCACAAAAAATTTTTTCTAAAATTCATAACTCGAAAACTACAAAAAATCGGCTAACATACATGGGGTACATTTTGATAGCTCATGACGTGAGGAATCTAATAAAAATTTTTTGACTTCAAGGTTTGGACCACCCTGTATTTGTATGCTCGTAAGATAATTTCTATAAGTTCCTAAGAATTATTACACAAAATTAATCATTTATTCGTTATTTATTTATTCATAGGATTATTTAGGCGACTCCATACATTTAGTGTGAAATTTGCCACCGGTACTCCGCCCTCTATTTATAAAGTACCTACTACACAATACTTTTGATCATTCAGTTTCCAAAAAACGATGTCTTCCAATATATAAAAGAAAAAAAAAAAGCCAATCATTACAAATCGATCTAGTCACACGGTAAGCTCAAGGCTTGTATTGTGAGCACTAAGCTAAATAAATGCCCTCACCGGGATTCAAACCCAGAACATCCAGTTTCGTAGGCAGGGTACCAAGGCCGACGAAAAGAATTAATAAACTTTTATACAAACAGATTTAGTACAGAACTGTCGAGGTGTATCAATCCTATTTATTTCTACAAATTTTATTTTATGAGGTGGACTAAGGTTATTTTCTGTGGAATGACATATTTTTCATGAGCACCAACAAAAATTTATATTTTGTATTTACTTAATGGAATTCAACTTACCAATCTATCGTGTGTTCTCTCAGAGGTCCGTAAAATGAGTAGTAGTAATTAGCATGGTGCTGTTATCAATATGGTACCATCGTCAACAAACTTAAGTGAAAATTCGTGCATTCTATGCGCACTGTAATAAGAGCCACCAATGATCAAAGACTATGTTGGCGTTTGCAGACCTCTGACCCATTTTTATCAGAGGATAAACCATCTCTCGAAACGTACGTAAGCGGTTATGTAATTGTTACTGAAACTGATTTGTATTGTCATTGTTTTCGTTATCGATATTGTATTTTTTTATCGTTACGAGCACCTAAATGTGTGCTCGTGAAGTTCACCTCAGAATTGATAGACTTGTACCCAGCTAAAAAGAATCTGGCAGAGAAACTTAGTAAAGCTGTTTTATATAACTCGGACTCTGCAGATTCATTTTGTGAATATGCTAGGGAGAAACTTAGGCTTCTTCGAAACACTAAAGTCAGTTTCACAGAAGCACAGTTAATAGAGCTTGTCAGTGGCAGTACCTATAAGGGATATGAATGGCAAAATGGCATATTTTAATAGTAACGTAAAAACAACATCCGAGCTAATCACCCTGTTTACGACCTATGCCAAGCCCAAGAAACAATCATTAGAACAAAATGGACTTGACAAACGAGATAGTTCAGTGAGCCTTAAACGTCCCAAATTTGACGACAAAAAAGTGTAATTTTTGCGGTAAACTGGGACATTTTAGATCTCATTGTTACAAATTTAAACTAGAGTTAAAAAAAAGTTGTTAAACTTGAATCCACAGCTAATATCCCCATCAAAAAACAATGCACAATATGTAAAATAATTGGTCACGAGGAAGCAAACTGCTGGTATAAAAACAGTAAGCTCCAAACATCTAATGCTATTACTTAGCTCCAAAAGTTCTGAAAATTCCAAGGTTGATTTATGATTCACTAAAGTAAATATTAATAATATATGTACCTGTAAAGTGCCTTATTGCAATGTTGTGAAAGAATCGGTGGCCAAGCAATTTAACAGCCACTTTTCACCTTGCTCATCGTATGTGAATGGTATAGGTAACGGCAAACTACATGTTTTCGCCACTATCACTGTCCGCGTAAATTTTTTGGACGCGGAGATTTTTGGAGAGAAAGTGATTCCCAATTTGCAAGCCCCGTTCTTTTGGTGAAGAAAAAGGACGGGAGCGACAGAATGTGTGTTGATTATAGAGCTTTGAATACAAATATTGAAAAGGATAGGTCTCTCCCTCTCATCGAGGATCAAATCGACAAATTAGGAAAAGCTAAGTACTTTTGTCCATTCACATGAAAAACGGCTTGTATCAAATTCCGGTGGCGGAAGATTATTAAGAACACAGCGTTCATCGCATCTGATGGCCATTACGAATTCTTTAAAATGCCATTAGGAATATGTAATGGTCCATCGGTTTTTCCAATTAATAGAGCCGTCCATCACCTGCAGTTTTTATTACTTTACCAAGATGATTTGTTAATCCCATGTTCATCAATTGAAGAGGGCTTGTCATATCTAAAACAAACTATTCAGGCACTAAGCCACGCCGGATTTACGATAAATCTCGAAAAGTGTCAGTTATTCACTGAAAGTATTGAGTACTAGGGTACAACGTGATCTGTGATTCGTTAAGGCGTTAGAATAGTTAGCATCTTTTGCTTAACACTATTTAAGTTCATTGAATCAGATCCTAACGTTTCTATGGCCTAAACTAACGTCTATAGACTATGCTCTATCGATTTATTACGCTATTTTGCGGGCGATCTAAGATTAAGAAGAGATTTTGTCGGTTCCAAGTTTTTCATGCTATGTTGTTGTCACAAACCGTTGCTGAAATCACCTTGTTATTTAATTTGGTCAAGTGTAAGCTTATTCGACTCAGAATCACGATCACGAGCTCATTCGATTCAAAAATATGTCCCATAATTTTCATACAGTTGTCATTCCTTCCATTACGCTACCGCCTTTGAACATCTATGAAAAAAACGGTATCGTAATGGAAAACATTTTGGTACATTTTTTTTCTCCTATTAGAATCCAAAGAGCTCGTGATCCTAAGTAGAAAAAGCCCAAACTTGTCCGAATTAAATAAGTGATTTCAACAATGGTTTGTGGAAACGCCCGTTTACCATCTAGCACCAAGGTACTCTTCCAAACGAACCCTAACTCGATGGGGTTGCGTAGTTTAATTACGGAGTTCCAATTGGCCACCTTCCGGCTGCATCATCAGACCCTGGTTACTATATCTAGTTTCACAGTACTCGTCCAGACGAATCAAACAAACCCAAACTCGATGGGTTTGCGTTATTTAATTACGGAGTTCCAATTAGCTGCGATTTGTTCGTCAGCACGATTGGACTATTGATGAGTGTGTGCAAGAAAGTGATTGAGAGTGAGATGCCTGTGAGT
Organism: Thaumatotibia leucotreta; assembly: GCA_025490895.1. Taxonomy (NCBI): domain Eukaryota; kingdom Metazoa; phylum Arthropoda; class Insecta; order Lepidoptera; family Tortricidae; genus Thaumatotibia; species Thaumatotibia leucotreta. The sequence continues at coordinate 90,703 of JALPQI010002695.1, forward strand.
AGTATTGAATAGTGTTTTTTATATTGTATAATTTTACATCCTCATATCTTGTTGATTTTCTGTGTTTGTGCCACTTTGGCTTTAGCTGTTAAGGTGCAAATGTATTTTATTACCATAAATAAATAAATTAGCCACCTTCCGGCTCCATCATCAGACCCTGGTTACTGTCTAGTTACAAAGTACTCGTCCAGACAAATCAAACGAACCCAAACTCGATGGAGTTGCGTTGTTTAATTACGGAGTTCCAATTAGCCACCTTCAGATTCTGGTTACTATAAAGACAAAGATCGCGTTGGGACAAGGTTAAGGATGGTATAGCCACCAAACCTCTGGTGAGGACGAACCACATATTATATAAATTTCTCTACACTATGTAGAGAATGCAGTGCCTCTGCCACGGGGGTGATACTGTGTAAGCCGATTGAAGGAGAGACTGTATCACTCTCGTGGCGTGCACCAGATACCAGGTAACGCTGGCTTTGCAGCTTGGAGAGGGAGAGGGTAGGGCGAGATCTCAAAAGAAATTGCGCAAGTGCCTACAGGCGCGAAATCGCCTTCCTCAAAATGGACCAAGGCTACGTAAAACCACCTACGCTTTGGTCGAATGCTGTTTTGTTTGAGGAAGGCGAAACAGGAGTACAGGGAAAAGAAGTTAGGCACCAGAAATAAAGGTTCCCCCTCTTGAGTCCCTTGTACACCTAAAGCATTCCACTAGATACGACGGCATCATCCATGATATTGGAGTAGATAAATTTTTTGTCCACTATTTTTCTGGTTGTTCGAGTGGCGTTGAGCCGGAGCACCCGTGCCAAAAGAAATAGTTGTCGATAACTCTGCAGCGCTGTGGCACGGGTGTTCGTCGGCTGAGACCTAAAAACGTATGTTGAAAAATGTTTCGACTACTTATTAGGTGAAGGCTGCCTGCGTAAATTTATAAGATTAGATGTGGTCCACTATATCAACGCCGCCTGCACTGCAGGTGGGAGCTGTGGAAACAGAGTAACTGGAAACGAGTGAAGAAATTCTATATAAGGTGTTTACTTGTTTAGGGGTTCTAATCAACGCCCATTCCCTAAATGAATTTGAACAGCGACTCAGCGACACATTAAAAAAAAAAAAAAAAAAAATGAAATTGATGTGGAGGTGGAATCGGAGGGAGATGGTATTAGAGTACCGGATAATAGGGATATTGAATGGGTGACTAATACCTATTAAAAACAACTTAGATATCACAGTCACAGACCATGCTGAGAGAGAGCTCAATCCTTATTATCTGGCAAAAGTGGCTGTACAATTAGGAAACTAATGTTGTATAATAATTGTAATGTAGATGGCAGTAAACAACTGTTACGAAAAAGTAGATCACGATGGTGAGATTTTTCGTGGATTAGTATATACTTAAGTTTAGACTTCAAATGTATGTTTTGACTATCGAAGAGACCAGAAATAAATATTAGCTTGTGTTATTATTAACCGGCTTTTATTTTAAAGTACTGCTTGTACAGTAGCTACAGAATTCAGTCGCATGGCCAGAATGTTCTGTGGTCCAACGTAATGGTCAGAGACTTTTACCATCATTATATTTTGCTCTCCGTTCATAAGAGGTGCTTCAAGTCCTGTAGAGATCACATTCTCTGACTTGAAGTGCAATATTTTGAAAGGAGAGTCAAAGCCACTCAAAATAGATAATTTTGGCCCTAATGTGGGCACATTAGGGCCATCGAAGGTGCTTGCCGGATATTGGACGCCATCGATGGCCCAAATACGGGTAGCAAAATTAAAAAAACGATCTCCATCTCCCATCGAATCCACCCTACCCATAGGGGACATCAACGAGGTCGAAAATTGGAGAGGTTTGGGTGCGCCGAAAACCAAACTATTAAAATATTTATCACCGTTCCCTGCGGCGGATATAGCGGTGGCCACAGGCAGTTTTGAAACCGCAAAGTCTGGTATTTTAAAAAACAGTGACAATCCTGTCACAATATCTCACGGAACTATTGTTAGCGTAGGCAATACATGTGGATTTGACTCTCTTTGTCACTTGATCACAAATACGTATATGACATTTAATTCTTACTGTGACTGCATGGCTGAAAACGAGAACGCGTTCATGAAGACGGCTATAAATTTAGCTTCAAAAGGGCCAACAAGAACAACTTATGCTCAACGCGCTGAAGCATTATCTTCAGTGCTAGAGCCTAAAAGCCAATTCCGAATGCCGGATACCAGGCGGGGGCCTTTAGCCCTGGAGTACGACGCGTTCAGCAATGTTGTAACTTTTTTTTCAAAAATTGATCCCACCGTACACGTCGATACAAGTAATATGCGAGATAGAAAGCCATAGGAACAACATACTGATCGTAGACCCCAACTCTACAATATTAATCAAAGAAGGATTTGTTAAATTTTAAAATTTGAATTGGCGGCAATGTAAAATTGGTAAGAGTTAACGGAACGGTACATGTTAAAATAGATGTTCTTTCTTCCTACGCTTAACCTAACCACCTACGCTTTGCTATAATGGTGTTTTGAGGAAGGCGAAACAGGAGTACAGGGAAAAGGAGTTAGGCACCAGAAATAAAGGTTCCCCCACTGAGTCCCTTGTACAGTCGTCGTCAAAGATATCATTACGGTTTAGGTGCCAAAACTATAAATATAGTTTATTGCTTTGACATTAAGGTCGTGTAAATATGTTTTTGGCACCTAAACCGTAACGATATCTTTGACGTCGACTGTACACCTAAAGCATTCCACTACATACGCCGGCATCATACATGAAATATCATGTATGATCCAATAAGAGTAGATAATTTTTTTGTCCACTATTTTTCTGCGGCACAAATACTGTCATACAAAAAACATTGTCGCGCAAATTATACGAAACTAACCATGGACGCTACTGGCACACTGGTAAAAAAATAGTGCACGAGACTGACATCAAAAGCGGAAACATGTTTTTATATGAATGCGTTTCGACGTCAGTTACGGAATGTGGGCCACCCCAAAATTTACCAGTGTGCCAGATGATGTCGGAGAAACATGACGCCAATTCTATTGCGTATTGGTTGTTCGAGTGGTGTCGAGCCGGAGCACCCGTGCCAAAAGAAATAGTTGTCGATAACTCCGCAGCGCTGTGGCACTGGTGTTCGTCGGCGACATAAAAACGTATGTTGAAAAATGTTTCGACTACTTATTAGGTGAAGGCTGCCTGCGTAAATTTATAAGATTAGATGTGGTCCACTATATCAACGCCGCCTGCACTGCAGGTGGGAGCTGTGGAAACAGAGTAACTGGAAACGAGTGAAGAAATTCTATATAAGGTGTTTACTTGTTTAGGGGTTCTAATCAACGCCCATTCCCTAAATGAATTTGAACAGCGACTCAGCGACACATTAATCGTTGCCCTGCCGCCTTGCCGCGTCGTTAATAATCAAAGTTTGCCAGTGACGGACAGTTTATCGCGCCTCACAGGCGCAATGAAGACGGAGTCCTCTGATGAAATTGATGTGGAGGTGGAATCGGAGGGAGATGGTATTAGATTACCGGATAATAGGGATATTGAATGGGTGACTAATACCTATTAAAAACAACTTAGATATCACAGACCATGCTGAGAGAGAGCTCAATCCTTATTATCTGGCAAAAGTGGCTGTACAATTAGGAAACTAATGTTGTATAATAATTGTAATGTAGATGGCAGTAAACAACTGTTACGAAAAAGTAGATCACGATGGTGAGATTTTTCGTGGATTAGTATATACTTAAGTTTAGACTTCAAATGTATGTTTTGACTATCGAAGAGACCAGAAATAAATATTAGCTTGTGTTATTATTAACCGGCTTTTATTTTAAAGTACTGCTTGTTGTACAGTAGCTACAGAATTCAGTCGCATGGCCAGAATGTTCTGTGGTCCAACGTAATGGTCAGAGACTTTTACCATCATTATATTTTGCTCTCCGTTCATAAGAGGTGCTTCAAGTCCTGTAGAGATCACATTCTCTAACTTGAAGTGCAATATTTTGAAAGGAGAGTCAAAGCCACTCAAAATAGATAATTTTGGCCCTAATGTGGGCACATTAGGGCCATCGAAGGTGCTTGCCGGATATTGGACCCCATCGATGGCCCAAATACGGGTAGCAAAATTAAAAAAACGATCTCCATCTCCCATCGAATCCACCCTACCCATAGGGGACATCAACGAGGTCGAAAATTGGAGAGGTTTGGGTGCGCCGAAAACCAAACTATTAAAATATTTATCACCGTTCCCTGCGGCGGATATAGCGGTGGCCACAGGCAGTTTTGAAACTGCAAAGTCTGGTATTTTAAAAAACAGTGACAATCCTGTCACAATATCTCACGGAACTATTGTTAGCGTAGGCAATACATGTGGATTTGACTCTCTTTGTCACTTGATCACAAATACGTATATGACATTTAAGTCTTACCGTGATTGCATGGCTGAAAACGAGAACGCGTTCATGAAGACGGTTATAAATTTAACTTCGAAAAGGCCAACAAGAACAACTTATGCTCAACGCCTCTAGCACTGGTAGTCCGTGGGCTAGTCGGCCTGAAATTAGAAAACGGTATAATTTGGGGGTACCAAGTGTCCTTTTTACAGTAGTTAGACATATTCATAAGGATGTTAAAAAAGTATGATAGATATCTCAAAGTGGTAGCTAATAGGCATACGGGCTATTTCAAGATTTCCGTTGTATGACAGGTATGGTTAAAATTAGGAGGTACAAATTTTCCTTTTCACGGCTGTTAGGTAAGCTTATAAAAATGTCAAATATGCAAGATTTCCATTTATAAGTGCTACCTACCAAAAATGGGGGCCAATCAAAGATGGTGGATCTCAAGTTTTACAAAATCAAGTATATCTCGAGAACGATTCAATATATCTAATTACTCTCTTGAACAAAATTAAAGGCATATCTGTAAGCTTCATATTTTGCATATACACCATTTTGCTAAAACCAACCAATAATTAATTATGACCAAATTTATGAAAATTTCGCGATTTTGATTTTTTTTGTGTCGTGTTTTTACATAGTAGTCATGACGCTAGAACAATTAAATATTTTTTTAAAGATAGTGTATTTAATAAGCTTTAATTTGATGTATATAACTTGTTGGCGGTATTTAAAAAAAGACCCATAAAAAATATTTAAATGAATTGTAGTCATAATCCACCGTATAGTTAGTGATTTAAGAGGCGGTTTTTTTTATATTTTTCAATCTTGGTTATTTGAAATAAGCACTATTATTGTTGCACGTTATTATAGTGGCACTTCCATTGCCGCTTAAATCATTAAGTATACGGTGGATTATGACTACAATTCATTTAAATATTTTTTACGGGTCTTTTTTTTAATACCGCCAACAAGTTACATACATCAAATTAAAGCTTATTAAATGCACTATCTTTAAAAAAATATTTAATTTTTCTAGCGTCATGACTACTATGTAAAAACACGACACAAAAAAAATCAAAATCACGAAATTTTCATAAAGGGTTTAGCAGCCTTACCGAACAAGTGGTGCCTTTCCCCACGGATGAGGTCAATATTTTAGGTGGTGTACTAGCAGGACCTAAGAATACTCCATGCTTAATATCAGCTCTAGATCTTCTTTTGTTTCAGAGTTATTCAAGATAATGTAAAATATACAGGGTGCCGTTGAAAGTGGCATATTTCGTAAACTGTTCAAGTTAGATCAACCAAACAAAATTGTGTTTGATAACAATAAAATAAACTACAAAATGCATATTTTTAACCTGCATCTTGTCCTTATTTTTCATAATAAAAAAAGGTTTCTTGTTTTTTTTTCCATATTTTTTTTTTATTTCACGCGGAGGTACACCTACAAAAAAAATATGCATACATAGCCACTAATGTCCACTGTATACATAAATAAAAATATTTCCGTAAATCATCGTGCGTCATGCCAAAAAAAAATTTTTTTTCAGAAGTAGTCGTTACTGGCATACAAATAAAGTACCAGTGCAGTGTGAACATAAGTTAGTGTGTAGGTATACAATCTCTCGACACTTACCGCACAAAATATCATTGACGTAAATTGACTTATTAGTACATTTGCTTTATAAAAGAGAGATAAACATTTGACACATAGTATTGTTTTCTACATTTGATTTGTTGCATTTTCTGTAGGAAAATGGAAAAAATTAAGTGTAAGTCTTGTGAAAAAACGTTAAAAAATATATGTGGAAAGAAAAAATGCATACAAACTGGACAAGAGGCTGATTTATACAGGGTGTGGCCTGTAACAGGAGCAAAAAAATCAAATGGAAGACTCCTCTGACTGCCTCTAGTTATTCGCAAAAGGTCCCAGTGTTTTAAAGTTATCCATTAAGGAGAAACAGTATGTTAAAGTTACGACCTATGAGTGATGTATCTAGGTATCACAACATTGTACCTTATTAATGATTAAACATATTGGTAGTTCAGTGGACACAAAACTAAATGAACTAAAAAGTTTTTTTGAACTCATGGTTTTTTAACTGGTTTAGCAAAAAAAAATTTTTTTTTTGTATTACACCGATTTAACGTTTTTGGTATAAGTCAATTTACGTCAATGATATTTTGTGCGGTAAGTGTCGAGAGATTGTATACCTACACACTAACTTATGTTCACACTGCACTGGTGCTTTATTTGTGTGCCAGTAACGACTACTTCTGAAAAAAATTTTTTTTTTGGCATGACGCACGATGATTTACGGAAATATTTTTATTTATGTATACAGTGGACATTAGTGGCTATGTATGCATATTTTTTTTGTAGGTGTACCTCCGCGGGAAATAAAAAAAAATATGGAAAAAAAAACAAAAAACCTTTTTTTATTATGAAAAATAAGGACAAGATGCAGGTTAAAAATATGCATTTTGTAGTTTATTTTATTGTTATCAAACACTATTTTGTTTGGTTGATCTTACTTGAACAGTTTACGAAATATGCCACTTTCAACGGCACCCTGTATATTTTACATTATCTTGAATAACTCTGAAATAAAAGAAGATCTAGAGCTGATATTAAGCATGGAGTATTCTTAGGTCCTGCTAGTACACCACCTAAAATATTGACCTCATCCGTGGGGAAAGGCACCTCTTGTTCGGTAAGGCTGCTAAACCCTTTGGTCATAATTAAATATTGGTTGGTTTTAGCAATATGGTGTATACGCAAAATATGAAGCTTACAGATATGCCTTTTATTTTGTTCAAGAGAGTAATTAGATATATTTAATAGTTCTCGAGATATACTTGATTTTGTAAAACTTGAGATCCACCATCTTTGATTGGCCCCCATTTTTGTTAGGTAGCACTTATAAATGGCAATCTTGCATTTTTGACGTTTTTATAAGCTTAACTAACAGCCGGGAAAAGGAAAATTTGTACCTCCTAATTTTAACCATACCTGTCATACAATGGAAATCTTGAAATAGCCCGTATGCCTATTAGCTACCACTTTGAGATGTCTATCATACTTTTTTAACATCCTTATGAATATGTCTAACTACTGTAAAAAGGACACTTGGTACCCCCAAATTATACCGTTTTCTAATTTCAGACCGGCTAGCCCACGGACTATGGAGGACGACGCGTTCAGCAACGGTAACTTTAAAAAAAATTGATCGCACCGTACACGTCGTTACAAGTTGGTAATATGCGAGATAGAAAGCCATAGGAACAACATACTGATCGTAGACCCCAACTCTACAATATTAATCAAAGAAGGAATATTAATCAACATTATGTCAAAATGTACGTAATTGTTACCGCAAATGCGACCTACGTGTGTGCAAATATGGGGGCCATATTTTCGTGGACGTTGATTTTATATCGGAAAAGAACTTCCCAAGAAACAATGACGAACCTTATATTATATAAGTGTCTACACTATGTGGAGAATGCGGTGCCTCTGCCACGGGGGTGATACTGTGTAAGCCGATTGAAGGAGAGACTGTATCACTCTCGTGGCGTGCACCAGATACCAGGTAACGCTGGCTTTGCAGCTTGGAGAGGGAGAGGGTCGGGCGAGATCTCAAAAGAAATTGCGCAAGTGCCTACAGGCGCGAAATCGCCTTCCTCAAAATGGACCAAGGTGACGTAAAACCACCTACGGTTTGGTGCAATGCTGTCTTTAGGAAGGCGAAACAGAAGTACAGGGAAAAGGAGTTAGGCACCAGAAATAAAGGTTCCCCCACTGAGTCCCTTGTACGCCTTCCTGAAAATGGACCAAGGCGACGTAAAACCACCTACGCTTTGGTCCAATGCTGTTTTGTTTGAGGAAGGCGAAACAGGAGTACAGGGAAAAGAAGTTAGGCACCAGAAATAAAGGTTCCCCCTCTTGAGTCCCTTGTACACCTAAAGCATTCCACTAGATACGACGGCATCATCCATGATATTGGAGTAGATAAATTTTTTGTCCACTATTTTTCTGGTTGTTCGAGTGGCGTTGAGCCGGAGCACCCGTGCCAAAAGAAATAGTTGTCGATAACTCTGCAGCGCTGTGGCACGGGTGTTCGTCGGCTGAGGCCTAAAAACGTATGTTGAAAAATGTTTCGACTACTTATTAGGTGAAGGCTGCCTGCGTAAGGTATTTATAAGATTAGATGTGGCTCACTATATCAACGCCGCCTGCAGGTGGGAGCTGCGGAAACAGAGTAACTGGAAACGAGTGAAGGAATTTTATATAAGGTGTTTAGGGGTTCTAATCAACGCCCATTCCCTAAATGAATTTGAACAGCGACTCAGCGACACGTTAATCGTTGTCCTGTCGCGTTGTTAATAATCAAAATTTGCCAGTGACGGAAAGTTTATAGCGCCTCAGCGGCGCAATGAAGACGGAGTCCTCTGATTGGACTGACTCTGATTGGATGTGATGATGTGGAGATGGTATTAGATTACCGGATAATAGGAATATTGAATGGGTGACTAATATTAAAAACAACTTAGATATCACAGACCATGCTGAGGGAGAGCTCAATCCTTATTATCTGCCAAAAGTAGCTACAGAATTCAGTCGCATGGCCAGAATGTTCTGTGGTCCAGCGTAATGCTTAGAGACTTTTACCATCATTATATTTTTGCTCTCAGTTCATAAGAGGCACTTCAAGTCCTGTAGAGAGCACATTTTCTGACTTGAAGTGCAATATTTTGAAAGGAGAGTCAAAGCCACTCAAAATAGATAATTTTGTGGCTACCCACATTAGGGCCATCGAAGAATAGATGCTTGCCGGATATCGGACCCCATCGATGGCCCGAATACGCAAAATTAAAGAATGTTCCCCATCTCCCATCGAATCCACCCTACCCATAGGGGACCTTAACGAGGTCGAAAATTGGAGAGGTTTGGGTGCGCCGAAAACCCAATGAGCAAAATATTTATCACCGTTCCCTGCGGCGGATATAGCGGTGGCCACAGGCAGTTTTGCAACCGCAAAATCTGGTATTTTACAAAACGGTGGCAATTCAGTCACAATACCTCACGGAACGATTGTTAGCGTAGTCAGTACATGTGGATTTGACTCTCTTTGTCACTTGGCCACAAAAGCGTATATGACATTTAAGTCTTACCGTGACTGCATGGCTGAAAACGAGAACGCGTTGATGAAGACGGCTATAAACTTAGTTTCAAAAGGGCCAATAAGAACAACTTATGCTCAACGCGCTGAAGCATTATCTTCAGTGCTAGAGCCTAAAGGCCAATTCCGAATGCCGGATACCAGGCGGGGGCCTTTAGCCCTGGAGTACGACGCGTTCAGAAATGTTGTAACTTTTTTTAAAAATTGATCCCACCGTACACGTCGATACAAGCAATATGCGAGATAGAAAAGCCATAGGAACAACATACTGATCGTAGATCCCAACGCTACAATATTAATCTAAGAAGAATTTACAACATTATGTCAAAATATACGTGATTGTTACCGCAAATGCGACCTATGTGCGTGCAAATATGGGGGGCCATATTTTCGTGGACGTCGATTTTATATCGGACAAGAACTTCCCAATAAACAATTTTGCGCGAAACTACACTTTAAGCGAACTCCGCAGAAAATTGTTGCTTGGGAACGATAATTACGTATTGCCAGGGGTCGTTGCATACACTATAACCCTTAAATGCATATTGTTGGCATTGTAGCCAAAGGTATACAAAGCATTGGACAGCTCACAAGTTCAACATAAAAAAGCTTAAGTTTCTGAACGCACCTTTAAACCAAACTCCAAGTAATATTTTTTTAAAACCATTAACACTAAAATCTGCGGCATTTTCTAAAATATTGACATTTGAATTGGGGGCAATGTAAAATTTGTAAAAGTTAACGTAACGGTATATTAATTTTTGATTACCTAAACGTTAAAATAGATGTTCTTTCTTCAATGAAAAAAGGTTATCATCTTCGGAGTAAAGTAAGTAATAATAATAGACTTTACTTAGTCCAGGCGGGTAGACTGTCGATCGCGTGCGGTCATATAAAATTTAAATATTTTGTTATTTAAAGATGAATCGAAAAATTTCTTTAAAATCTCTAAATTTTTTGTCTAAATTCAGTTTCGTTTACTTTTTTATAGAAGTGGTGGTGTTGGTAAGTAGTTTTAGTTTCTGGTATTTTAAAAAACGGTGGCAATCCAGTCACAATTTGTTAGCGCAGTCAATACATGTGGATTTGACTCTCTTTGTTACTTGGTCACAAATGCGTATATGACACTGAAAACGAGAACGCGTTCATGAAGACGGCTATAAATTTAACTTCAAAAGGACCAACAAGAACAACTTACGCTCAACGCCTCTAGAAATGGAGTACGACGCGTTCAACAATGTTGTACCTATGTAACTTTAAAAAAAAAATGATCCCACCGTACACGTCAGTACGAGTAATATGCGAGATAGAAAGCCATAGGAACAACATACTGATCGTAGACCCCAACTCTACAATATTAATCAAAGAAGGATTCACAACATTATCTCAAAAAATACGTGATTGTTACCGCAAATGCGACCCACAGATAAAATATAGGGAAGATTCCGTGTATTAAGACATACATGACAAACTATTGTCATCCTTCACCCCATCTCAAGACGTATTCCATAAGGAAAAAGAGACAAATAAAGTAGCTCTACTTGGTCGTGAACTCCATCAACGACTCCATTTTCTTGAACAATGCTACCAACCTGACTAGATAAAATGTCATTACTATTAGTGATGTCCAGTCTTCAATCGTATACTTTTATCGTCAATAATAATATTTTAACCAAATTAGGTAGCGAATACAGTAGGAATAAACCTTATTTCCTACTCAAAATCACGATCTTCTTCGATCGTGATTTCAAAATCTACATTTTAGGATAAAAATAAAATCACAAAGTTAACGAAATATTTTCTTTAATTAAAATGTCATAATGAGGGTTTCCTAAAACGTATGCCACTAGTTGGCGCCACTTAGCCGTAAGGTCCCGCTAAGAAACACAATTATCTAGCCCCAAAGAAAGACTAAGTAAATGTTTTTTTTTTTTTAATAAAGTTTAAATTTTTTTATGTATTTTTTTAACTCATACAAAATATTTAAACCAGAAACTATAAACATAGAATTTAGACAAGTTTCTGGACCTGCTCCTGCCCTGGTGATTTCAGAAAACTCTCATTATAACATGTTTTATGGACTTATCATTCCTTAAAGCATACCTAACAATTTTGGTATGATGGCTTCTTTATAATTAAATTAATCAGTCTACACAAGTATCACATGAGGGTCATTATTAAACTAAATTTAATTTACTTGCTGGTTGACATGACATTGGATGATTACCAAATATGGTGGGTAGTACGTCAGAATGTAATCACTTATTCGCGTACCCTTGCCTGAAACAACAGCTTAAAATTGTGCGGAGCATATTTTTGAATACTCTTTAGGGTACCAGTCGTCTGCCTTTTTGATATTTTTGACCCATAATAGCCTTTGTTCAGTGTCCAGTGGAAACCTGTTGGACATTAAAAACATCGATTCATTTTTGAGTTGACTATCAATACATTTATCGATATCACGATCGGTCTCTTAAGTACCACACTATGCGATACAAATGTTTGAATCCCACTATTTATAATTACATTACGAATGTAAATACAAATGGTTTAATCACAAAACTACACATATGTATCCGACAACAAATATTGAATAAGATTTTCAGTTACTTTTACCTTAATAAGGTTCGAAATCTTAAAATTCAAGTCAAAACTAAATTGCCGGTGAAACGTAATGTCTTTATTTTGTTCATTCAGGTAACCCTGGCGGTTTTTACACCCTGGAACCACACAAGTCATCACTTTTATCACATTCCGTGCACTTATCGAACAGAAATATACATGAAAAGCTTTATTTTAATCACTTTTACTATTTGCGGTTTAGGTGCACTAGTATACACAAACAAAGATCGTTGACAGGCATTGCCGGCGTCACCCACAGATAAAATAGACTCGGTCTATCAATTTTATATGTCTATGATGCGACCTATGTGTGTGCAAATATGGGGGCCATATTTTCGTGGACGTCGATTTTATATCGGACAAGAACTTCCCAAGAAACAATTTTGCGCGAAACTACGCTTTAAGCGAACTCCCCAGAGAATTGTTGCTTGGGAACGATAATTACGTATTGCCAGGGGTCGTTGCATACACTATAACCCTTAAATGCATATTGTTGGCATTGTTGCCAAAGGTATACAAAGCATTGGACAGTCCCGACTATACGAAATGTGTCCGTAATACGTTAGAGGGTTTAGACTCGGCCAAGAAGCAACCGCCAACTACTGACATTTTAATCACACATTGTGATATTTTATAACAAAAAAAGTTTTTAAGAAATTAAAACCTGTCCTTAAACAAAAAAAAAAAAGATACACGTATTATTACGAAGGAACTAAATACATTAAAAAATCATTACCGTCTAATAAGAGAGAGAACGCAGAACTATCCATAGAGACTGAGTCGGAAAATAATGAAAGCTCGTTGGTCGATTTGTCGAAAGACGACAACACTTTACAAAACAGTTCAATAAATATTGAAAACGAACTAAATGAAAATCAAGAAATAGCTCTTGGTTCGTCCAATGAAGATCAACCAAAATAAGGTAAACGATTCTTGGCCTACCTACTTGATAGAAACAACGTCTGCTCAGATTCATAGCACACCTCGTGAAAGAACAACGCCTGATGATTCTTTATCAACTTTACACGTGACGCCTGGCAGTTACCTCGACATAGGTTCAATTGTGTCATTGGATGATATTCTTATACTGCCATGTCCCGATGAAATCATAGCAGACTCCCAAATACCTGAAAATCCAGAACCTCTTCATGGATTGATACACTCTCGGGAAGCACCGGAAGGATTATCTTAAGTGAAGCTTTTCAGAATCACTTAGTTTTACCGGACAAGGGTCTACCTGTAAGAAAATCTAAACCGAAAACTCCTGCGGCAATATCTTCCAGTGCGTGTCGCAAATTTAACGAAGACAAAGAGCGAGTACAAATTGAAAAGAGGCAATACAAAAAGGAAAATTAGAACGATTGGAAAAACAAGAGATGACTAAAAGATTAAAAAGAAGTGCAAAAACAAGAAAAACATCGAAATAAACCACTAAAAAGAATAAAAAATCCGGATAAGAAATTGGCAACTGAAAATAAAATAAAGTGTGCGGAGTGTGATGAGACACTTATCTCGGACGTGGAAAATGACGAAGAGAAAAACCTCGGCTGTGACGAGTGTATTAGGTGGTATCACCTAAGATGCACACATTTCACTGGGTGCGCATATCTTGATGTACAAGACGAAATCTTTATTTGTGACGTATGCAAAAAAAATGTAATTTCATGATTACATTAAATTAACCTTTGGAATCATTGCGAGACGCTTCAATTGCTGTTTTTATTAGATTAGTGAGAGACATTAATATTTGCCAATTTGATTATATAATTGTTAGGTATATTTGTGCCGAAATATTTGTTTTAATATTTGTTTGCGATATTTCTATTTAATTAGTTATTAGTGTCTTTAGATCTCAATATTGTTATTAGTTATCACCTCACTGTGGAACTGAGTAGTTTCTTAGTTTAAAAACAATGTTTAAATTAGTGTAAAGTAACTTTGAGACTGACCTGTAAATTTAAGCCTGGAGTTCTGAGACTGATTCATTTAATTTAAAAGTGAGATTACAATAATAAGTAAACTTTCGTGCAATCATTATAGATAGATGTAAATTAGTTTAAGTTTAATTTGTTAACGATTTAATAGAAGCCTATTACTTTATATTTTTAATGTTGACTTTTAAAGACTATCAAAGAAATTACCTTCTTGGATTGTAAGTTAAGCAAACTTTATATAATTTGTATAATTTTGTTTATTGTTGATAAATAAATAAATGTTGATTTCTTGTTGCCTTTTCATTGGTTGTGCTTGTTTTTTTTATATAATCCGGGATTTTAAAGCGTGGACGAAAATAGGCATGAGCTGGACGAAAATTTGATTTTATGGGCGAAAACTGGGTAACTGGGTTTTTTGCTGGTTTTGTATTTATTAAAAAATAACTGTTAACGTAACTAGTATTTGCTTGACTTAAAATTAAAATAGATTATATATGACATTGATAATAGTACATAAAGGTTGCAATTAGTCCATATATATATATATATATATATATATATATATATATATACTTATTTGTGTCAAAGTTGGCAACTCCACTAATTGGACGAAAACCGGCGCAATAACCCTACCTCACAAAATAGGCGAAACAAAAGAAGACATTCGGAATTTTGTGACAGCTGCGGCCAAAGTGTTAAACCTGCCGGTGCCACCTCATGAGATTAAGGATGTCTTCCGCTCAGGACGGCGTGATGACCCGGCCCCCCCTATAGTCGTTGATTTTACCAATGTAATTATCAAAAACAACATGCTGAAAAAAGACAATTTAATACAAAAAACAAGCTTAGCACGCCCCACTTGGACAAGGGGCCCGTCCCATATATGTGGCTGAAAAATTAACTTCGCATGGACAACGCATGTACTACATGGCTAGGACATTTGCTCGGGAACATAGATACAAACACTGCTGGACGTCTCAAGGCCGAGTCTTCCTAAGGAAAGAAGATGGAGGGCGTTTTTTCTCAGTTGACAATGAAGCTGATCTACGCAACATTCCTTCAAACTGACTACACTTGAAGCAAGATCTGGGAAAAAAACTGTCTACTTTTAAGAGTACCTGCACTTCACTCTGTAACTTATGGCATTTACTCATTAGTCTTCCTAAGTTAAACTTAAAGTATAGTATTACTCATCTTAATTTAAGAATAAAAGTTAGTGTTGGAATTACTGTTTTTATATAATCTATGTTCTACATTGGATATTATCTGTGGCAGGAATGTAGACTTCTCGTTCTCTTTCATTATCTGTGGCCTCTCTGTAAGCATGTAATTTGTGTGTCGTCCCAATATATTTTAATTATTTTTAGCCTTTATAACTTTTACAAACTTATTTTAATCCAAACCTATAAAAATGTATCGCACTTATATTATTTGACAATAATAAACGTGTGAATATAAGTTTGTTCTGTTATTCATGATCTCGGGATCGCGACGAACTTCCCTGTGCACCAGCAGGCTCTTGCATAATTCTAACAGTTAGTTCTCATACAAACACCAATACACAACCACACATACACAATACATTTTGAATATGGGAATAATACCTAACACTCTAAAAAAATAAATTTCTGAGCCAGTATTTGTACCTTTATTATTTATCTTTATTCTTATGGTTAGTAACACCAAAAATATTATTTCTGATATTGATGATGTAACGGTTGCCGTTACATATAAGTGTAACTCTGATGAATGTAATTCACTGCTAAGTAAATCAAACCAAAGCTTCAGTATTGTTAGCCAAAACATACGCAGTGTGTATAAAAACCTTGATGGTCTCTTGGTACAACTGAGCTGTTTTGTATTTGAAATAGATATCATTATTATGAATTTGAAATAGTATCATTATCACAGAGCTGGCAACCCTAGCCATGACAACAGCGTCCCGCGTACCGTAAACTGGGGTTACTTTGAACTTTGGGGTTACATTGATAAAAACTTATTTTATTTTTTAATCGCGAATATCTTCCGTTACCAAACGCATCGGTACATTTTTTTTTTTGAGTCTGGCAAGAACGATAGTTATCCTTATTAATTGTTTAGACACTTTAAATGAGTACGGTCGTTAGAATAGCGTATCACGTGTTTATATTTACGTATACTTTTTGCTATTTTTCGTGTATAAAATAACTTCTAAACTAACAATAAGGGTAGTGAGGTAAACGGTTCTTAATCACAATTAACTTGTCACAAGGGTGTTTACGTATACAAATATAACGTTTTTGGGGTCATCAATTCAAACTAAGTACTTATAACAACTGTTATTATTCAATGGGGTGTCTTTGATCACCTACATGGGGTCACATGGATCAAAATCTTACGTATAATTGGTTATGGTATGTCTATCCATTCGACTGTTTATTTTATAAGAAGATTA
>JALPQI010002696.1:0-90599 GCA_025490895.1 Thaumatotibia leucotreta
AACCTACACTTTATAATCCTGCCTGGCGGTTAAAATGCAATGTTCCATTCTCACAGTTACTTTTCAGTAACTCACCACAAATCTTAGCACTTGCACTTCACTTCACCTTTGTGTAAGTTTTTGTGACGGTGGTGTAGTGTATCTATCTATTATATCACTGTTTTGGTGGAACATTGCAAAACGTGTAATAAAACATTAAATTTGGAGAACCAATGACGAGGGGAACGGGCACGCCCTACTCTGGTGGCATGAACAGGAAACTGATAGAGGGGGTAAAAAGAGTAGAGTATAGTCAAATCAGCAACCGGTCACGTCATAGTAAACAAGATTGCCTCTCTCAAATATTAATGTAGGTTTCGAATAAGGTGTTTCGCTTAATATGTGTTTTATTGTAGGGTAAAACACTGCTATTATTAAGAAGGGACATCAGTTACTATCAAAAACATAATAATATATCAACATAAGTACCTACAGTAGACAAATAAAAATGCATATTTACCATGTATAAATAAACTAGTAGAAGTTCGAGAACATTTTCCATTTATAGGTAAGATTTAGTAATAGAATTGTCTTTAAATTTTTCTTACATTTTATTACACTAGCTAGCGTGATAATTGCCGATTGTACCACATTCCTACAATGTAAAAGCGCAACCAAACGAAGTGCTCTCAACAGCTGATTCTCTTCACACTCCGCGCAAAAACAAGGCCGCAAATCTGTTAACTACTCACCAATCCACACGTTTCATCGAACCGATGACTAATCTTATTTTACAACATTCAACGTACACTATAAAACAGTGCATCGGTTCCCAGTCAGGCGATCCGGCGCGAATGCGATTGCGACCGCTCTGGACCGCAATACGTGCCAACGAGGATTTTTAAATATTTGACCTATTTTTAGGCACTGCTAATAATAATTAGAAAAGGTAACGTGAACCTCTCACGTGGCAAAGAATTTCGTGTGAAGTGTTGAGTTGTGGGGACATTTTAGTTTGACGCTGGCCAGCACTGAAGCGGGGATTATATTATTAAGTGTCTTAAAACAGTTGCTTTCTGTAAATCGCTGTTGTGGAAATCAGTAATATAAAACAAAATAAGTGATCCGTGTGACGTATTCTTGTAAAGTATATTTAATTAAAGAAAAAACATATTTTGAAATGTGCAACAGGGAAAATATTTTTATAGCACGGCAACACCAAATCAAAAAAGTTTGACATATCGCAGTTAAGTGGTGTGGATAGTGAACGTGTGTGTAGTTTTAATAAATAATTATTTTTATGTAGTGTTATAAAGGAAACAGGTGAGTTTTTCAATTAAACATTATCTATTTAACGGGTAGCCACTTGAAAACGAATAGACATAACGTTTTCTGCAGTTTTTATAGCGTTAACATGACTCGTTCCCGGAAACGCTTGGATCTTGGTGCTTTATTTTTAAAAAGAAAAAAGTTAAAATAAAAGGTATCATGTGCATTCCAAAGTTATTACGTCGGCGTGCCGTGTGAGAGAAGCTTTCGCGTCGTATTTTTGCGGGAATTGCGAAACGCGAAATATGTGCGGTGTTTGAAAATCTTAAAATAGTTGTACTGGGATAATTGGCAAAGCCGAAATGTATTGATATGTGTCAGTAGGTGAGGGTTACCTGTATTTAGACTGTTCACCTTCGCCTAGAGGGTAATTAGAGATGTTTCTTCTCAAATTATTCTTTCAAGTTCATTACTCACCAGTCAAGTTTTAATGAATTTACTGTTCAATGTTGCATAGGTATCCATCATATAGACCATCAGTGTCTTGTATGAAGTCGTATTTGCCATGAATAATAAAATGCAATTAAAGTAACATGCAATATTATTATTTTATTAATTTCATCAAGAGCTACTAAACTTACAAATAATAATTATTTCGTCATTATTATGTAAATTATACTATGATTCTTGTTATTATCCTATTGGATTATTTTCATATTATACTCTTAGTAGGTAACTGAATATGTAGCGATTTTTGAATATTTTTTTGAAGAATGAAACTATTTATTCCCATTTCATTATTATTGTCTTCAACTAGATGTGAAATACTTTTTTTCAATATTCTAATGAGAACTGTGAATACAGATAAGGTTCCATTTCCTCCGTTAGAATTTTAACTATTCTCTGGACAGTTTGGAGCTGATAAGATACTAGTAATTATATTTAAAATACATAATTACCAATGTCTATTATCTCTTAAAAATATTTAATGAATTAAATACTGTGGTGGATCAACTATTTCATTATTTTATTACAAATAGTGTTTAGAGTATTTAGACAAATATTTTGAATGGGTTGCTAGTATTTCATTAAAAAAATAATTATACTATGTATATTATACATACTCCCCTCAACACAAGACTTAATTGAGCTTACCTTGGTACTAGCTAGACTGATGTAAGGGAATATCCTGATATTTTATTATTTCTATTCATTAAATATAGTCGCCAACCAATTGTTGAGCAAATAGCCATTGTTCGTATTTCATCAGTGTAATGTATGTATGTATATATCAAACAACAATGTTGTCTTAGTCAGGGACCGGACCCATTATATTCTCCATACAAAAAGAACGGTTCTTTTTTCGTTCTTTTTCATTCAGTATATAAATTGTAAGTTAATTGTGTAGGTAATTTACAAATTTGATATTGTATATATAATATTGTGGGATTAGTCATCATCATCATCAGCCTATGATAGTCCACTGCTGGACGTAGGCCTCTCCTAACTATGCGTATAAACGCATTAGGAGGTAAATGCCCATAATCGCCGCATCACAGTAATGTGTCTACTATGATGACGCTGCTGCCCATCATCAATATTTATCAAATAGAGGTAAGGTTGTAAGAGTTGACTAAGGGATTGAAGTGTTAATCCCTTAGTCAACTCTTACGACACCCGCAGGAGGAGTTGGGGTGGTGACAAATGTATTCTTACTCATTAGTAATAAGTGAATAAGTTATTTATTAGTTATGGGCTGGCCACGACATTGGGCTATGGCGACCAGCGGTGAGCGACTCCATGAATTGAAGCGGGATGCCGATATGGGAACTCCCTCTCGCACGTATGGTTTTCCATTAAGCCGGTCGCCTTAGACCAATGTCGTGGCCGGGCCTTTACACTGACAATTAACTCTTTATTTAAACAAAGCATTAGCGCACTAGCAGTTATCAATGTTATCATACAGTAATACATGTT
This sequence comes from Thaumatotibia leucotreta, assembly GCA_025490895.1. Lineage (NCBI taxonomy): Eukaryota > Metazoa > Arthropoda > Insecta > Lepidoptera > Tortricidae > Thaumatotibia > Thaumatotibia leucotreta. Next base: position 3,226 of record JALPQI010002696.1, read on the forward strand.
TACAAGCCTAATTCAATTGTGGTGGCAATCAAACCAATTGTTGCAAGTTACTCGTAAATGCAAGTGCACTTTTAATGGGTCACTCGTTCAATCATTCGTTCCTTCAGAAAATTTCAATTATTTTAGGTCATCATCAACATAAAATAAATAAATTACAGGACAATATGGCACAAATCAACCTAGTCCCACACTAAGCTCAATCAGCTTGTATTGTGGGTACTAAGGAACGATATAATGTAACTGGCGACCCGCCCCGGCTTCGCACGGGTACTATACTATAATACCTACATATAAAACTTCCTCTTGAATTACTCTACCAATTAAAAAAAAATCTCATCAAAATCCGTTGCGTAGTTTGAAAGATTTAAGCGTACAAAGGGACATCGGGACACAAAAAGTGACTTTATTTTATACTATGTAGTGATGTATAGATATCATCATCATAGCCATGTCCGTCCACTGCTGAACATAGGCCTCCCCCAAAGATTGCCACAGTGACCGGTTCTAGATAGATATATTATATACAAATATTTAATTACAAATTGGCATTTATTTGTCTATGTATTTAAGTACTTGTATATAGTATGCCTATCGCCAGATTCGAACTCGGTCCGTCCAGCTTCGTAGGCATGGTAAATACAGACTGAGCTACGGAGACCGTTAAAGTTGTAGGAACAGTCTGTCTCTGTCAATCCAACGCAGGCCTGATTGATCTGACAGAGAGAGATGCTCGTTTTCGGTGTTCGTAGTAGTCTGTTTAGGATACCGCTTTTTGTTTAAAGTTTTTTGCGTGAAACCTATTAGAATTAAACACATTTTTTAACTACTCGCGTAGTTTTGTGAACCGGGTTGAATGTTCTGTAGATAATCCGTTGCTAGATGAGCAAAAAACTAGCTTTGTTGAGAAAATATTTCAGAATCATTTTGATTATACACCTAGGAATTAATCTGAATTTATGATTTTTTACACACTTTTAATTATTAAGACGGGTTTAGATTGCGTACACTTAAAATATGATATTTTACAAATATCGTTTTAATATTTTCTTTCAAAGCGCTTTACCACCACTAGTGTGCCTCCGTAGCCTAGTTGGTAAGTAGTGACTCTGCCTACGATGCTAGAGGTTCCGGGCTTCAACCCCGGCGAGGGCATTATTTGTGTATTTATTTATCACAAATATGTGTTCTTTGGTCGTGGCTGTTTATGTATTTAAGTATCTATATGTATCCTATCTATTATATATATCGTCGCTTGGCACCCACTTCAAGCCTTGATTGAGCTTACCGCGGGACTAAGTCGATGTGTGTAAGATGGCCCAAGAATTTATTTATGAGACCCAATGTAAGCGACCTACTGTATTCTTGGATACCTACCTGCTATCCGACCTACGGAACATTACCTACTTAGACAATGTTATAGTTCAATGCCCCATGTATGACTAAAAGACTGATTCACCTGGAATTCAATACCTAAGCTAATTCCTTTGTTATTAACTTATTATTAATTGAATAGGTATTCCTTGTAGCTTGTAGTAGTTTTGTCAGTTGAACACTGAACAGTGGCAATACTTCGAAATCACCAAATTTCGAGGATTTGTCTTTGTCTCTCTATTGTCGCTCTCGTTGGAGTGACAGAGACGGATTCACGAAATTGACGTATTTCGAAGTTCGCGATAGTAGGCTTCCATCGCCTCGCCATAATAAAAGGAATAACATCACAGACAGATGAAATAATAGTACATTGTGCATCAAGTGCATCAAGGGAGGTAAGTACGGAATTACTGACGAGAGTTTTAGAAGCCCGACGTCGTAGGCGGAGGGCTTTTAATGACTCTTGTTAGTATTCCGCTTGCCGACCGTGATGCATACAATGTTTTTCATCACACTTGTGTAAGAAACATCATACTTGTATTATGTTTATGGCCTTATATTGATATGATAATGTATGCACTTAGCCTAAACTCTCTGGTTCTTGTCTGTGGTCATGATAACTTTTTAAAAAGTACTGTCAGATTCTGGTTTTGGAGGGAGTTAGAAATAGGACTTTGGTAGTAATTATACTCAAGAATCTCAAGATAATTTATGTTAATTGTTATTAAACAAGAAAATCTACACTTCTTAGTCTGATTTCTATAGTTCAGAAGTGGAATAAAACAATTCACGTGTCAACTCGCTCGGAAATTCGCCAGTTTGTGTACTAAAGTAACTGAACCGATAATACGAAGAAATACGAACACCAAATATGAATAACAGCAACGATAAAGACACTGATGAAGACAGCAGATCACGATCAAGGAAATGAAAACGTGAACATCTTGTTATGTTCGTTTTCAAAGGTGTTCAAAACGCGATAAAGATTCCACAAGACGAAGTTATCGTGAAGGTAGTGCTCGTACGCCGTTTTTGCTTGAGCAGCGCACTGTTGATGATATTTCACCTCTACAACACGATGGCAATAGTGAGAATCTGTTAAATGAATCAGGCTCTGCCGACTATGCTATTTTCTTGGTGTGAATGGAAACAGAAATCGATGAGTTCATTTCCAAATAGTGATGATTATGCTGAGCTACTGACTGAAATGCTGTCTAAAAGGATAAAATACAATGAGTCTAGAGTTATATTACTATGAAAAAAATCAATTTACTGCACTGATGTGAAATTACAGTGATATATTAAAAGGAGATATTGTATGGAAGTTGATAAGTTACCGTCTGAAGAGATGTAAGAAATCACTTTGATTTAGTTATTGGACAAGCATGGGTAAACATAGCGAGAGAAGGGAATTTACTGATAAAGATGAGTATTCTGTTCATATCTTTATTATTTTTATTTATTTATTATTTATTTAATAAGCGGGCAGGCAGTTAGAAAACTGATGTAGCCTGTATCCAGTGATCATTGTGGCAATCTTTGGGGGAGGCCTATGTTCAGCAGTGGACATCTTTCGGCTGATATGATGATGATGATGTAACTAAAGTTCTGGGAATAAGCTATAAATATTATAGGTGTTCTTGTAATTTCAGATCTTGGCAGACTGTCTAGAGCAGGCTGTGAAGGCAGACTGTCTAGAGCAGGCCATGAGTATTCAGATCTTGGCAGACTGTCTAGAGCAGGCCGTTGAGGCAGACTGTCTAGAGCAGGCCATGAGTGTTCGGGTAACTTCAGATCTTGGCAGACTGTCTAGAGCAGGCCGTTGAGGCAGACTGTCTAGAGCAGGCCATGAGTATTCAGGTAATTTTAGATATTGGCAGACTGTCTAGAGCAGGCCGTTGATGCAGACTGTCTAGAGCAGGCCATTAGTGTTCAGATAATTTTAGATGTTGGCAGACTGTCTAGAGCAGGCCGTTGAGGCAGACTGTCTAGAGCAGGCCATGAGTGTTCAGATAATTTTAGATGTTGGCAGACAGTCTAGAGCAGGCCGTTGAGGCAGACTGTCTAGAGCAGGCCATGAGTGTTCAGATAATTTTAGATGTTGGCAGACAGTCTAGAGCAGGCCGTTGAGGCAGACTGTCTAGAGCAGGCCATGAGTGTTCAGGTAATTTCAGATCTTAGCAGACTGTCTAGAGCAGGCCATGAGTGTCCAGGTATCTTCAGATCTTGGCAGACTGTCTAGAGCAGGCCCTTGGGGCAGACTGTCTGGAGCAGGCCATGAGTGTCCAGGTATCTTCAGATCTTGGCAGACTGTCTAGAGCAGGCCCTTGGGGCAGACTGTCTGGAGCAGGCCATGAGTGTCCAGGTATCTTCAGATCTTGGCAGACTGTCTAGAGCAGGCCCTTGGGGCAGACTGTCTGGAGCAGGCCATGAGTGTTTAGGTATTATCTCAGATCTTGGCAGACTATCTAAAGCAGGCTGTGATTAATAAAACATTTAAAAAAATACATATGTATATATCAGATAAAAATTATAAGTATTATAACAAAAAGTCATGATTATACACTCTTATTATTAAGTTTGCAGAATGTTTCCAATGAGTGATATGACAAAATTGCAGAGATATTTTATAGCTTTTATTGTAGTTCAGTCTGATATTATAAATTATGATCTGTGAATTACTTAAGGTAAAAATAAAAACTTAATTAGAAATATTATGTTAACTATTGTTAGTGACAATGATATCAACAATCTCTCCACATGTTCTTTGTTAAAGTTTATTATATAAAAAAAAATGAGTCTCAGACTAATCAATTGCATAAATCATTACTGTTTGTGTTGTTAATAAAAGTAAAATGTTACTCCTTATTCTCAAGAAGTCTTTGTGATACTGATAACTGACCAACCAAATTTAAAGTTACTTGTTGTTGATTGCTTGGAAATTTTAAGTGTACTAGTATAAGATTATCTATGTTAGGACGAATCCATTATATTATGATCTGTGAATAAATACTTAAGGTAAAAATAAAAACTTAATTAGAAATATTAAGTTAACTATTGTTAGTGACGATGATATTAATGATCTCAGGTTATAGCAAAGTGTGTACCACATGTTCTTTGTTAAAGTTTATTATATAAAAAAAACTGAGTCTCAGACTAATCAATTGCATAAATCATTACTGTTTGTGTTGTTAATAAAAGTAAAATGTTACTCCTTATTCTCAAGAAGTCTTTGTGATAACTGACGAACCAAATTTAAAGTTACTTGTTGTTAATTGCTTGGAAATTTTAAGTGTACTAGTATAAGATTATCTATGTTTGGACGAATCCATTCTGGAATTCGTCATGCACTTTTGTATCTAACAGTACATGTAGTTAGTGAGAGGGCTCACTAAATTATAATGGATGGCCGAGTTGTAAGAAACATCATACTTGTATTATGTTTATGGCCTTATATTGATATGATAATGTATGCACTTAGCCTAAACTCTCTGGTTCTTGTCTGTGGTCATGATAACTTTTTAAAAAGTACTGTCAGATTCTGGTTTTGGAGGGAGTTAGAAATAGGACTTTGGTAGTAATTATACTCAAGAATCTCAAGATAATTTATGTTAATTGTTATTAAACAAGAAAATCTACACTTCTTAGTTTGATTTCTATACTTGCGAACAAAACAAATAGTTTTAAAACATAATATTATTTTATGTCGTACAGAAATTTCTATGACTCCCTAGGTAATTTCACTTTTCTATTACTCCCGCTACGCATGCAAGCAATGGCGCGCTTAGATAGCAAGTGTGATGAACTGATGAAATAGTACATTGTGTATTAAAAACGGTAAATAAGAAATTGTGTACAGGTGTGAAAATAAAGCTCAAGCCGATGTTGCAACAAATGACACTGATATCGAGCAAGATGAAAAAGCAATTTCTGTGATCGTACAGTCACGAAAAAGATTTTTTTATGGACATTGTTAACTGTTAATTAGGCCACATAATTTTCCAGTATTTTATTACCAAAACGTGCATTTTCATAGTTTAGTTAACGAGAGCGCCGTTTTATGTCGGTCTCGTTTTAAACCTAATAAAACTGTTGTTTTCCGCGCCGTGGCAAGGTGTCAAATCGACGTGCTATTTATATAGCCACAGTAAATAGCATTATTATGAATCTTATTGCATTGAAATAAGGTCTACTGATGACAGAATGTCGTCGTGTGAATACAGGGTGCAACAAATGCGTGTGTGATCTGTTCAAAGAATTGCATTTTGATAAGGAAAATGTAGACTTTTGTTATGTCTTAAAAATTTTAGTCTATTTGGAAGGTCTGTCTCAGTCACTCCGATGACGCCTTCCTTGGTGACAGAGAGAGATGCTTTTTCAAATATTGACAAATTGAAGTGCTGGCATATCATGTGTCACTTTCCTTGCATAGTTTTTAGAACGTGATGGCAAATACGACAACGGAAAGATACGGAAACATAATAACGGTGGATTTAAACCAAACGAGCGAATGTTAATTCTAGCCCCCACTCTACGAAATTCGTACGTTACCTCAAAACAACCCAACTATAGTCCAAAAGCTCCCAACTATGGTCCAGAACTAAGTAAAATATCTTCGATTTGGTGTAATTATTATATTATTGACTCAGTTCAGTCAAAACTTAGATAAAACCAAAATAAAAGATTTCCATTGATGCTTAATTACGAGTTGAACTTGTGGACCATAGTTGTAGTAGTACACTATAGTTGTATGATTTAACGGCACTCGAAATGTGATTCGTCGATATTCGTTGATTTCGTAGAGTGGGGGATAGAATGAGCATTAGTTCGTTTGGTCTAAATCCACCTTATGCCTACTAGAGTAGAATCCCCGTAGTGAAAATTGCCGTATGACGGCAGTAAGAATACAGCTCCCCATCTCTTCCCGTGGGTGTTGTAAGAGTCGAATAAGGGATTGAAGCGTTACTGATCATTCGTTACTAGAAGATTGATGATGGGCAACGTCATTATAGTGGACACTTCGATCGCTAATCCGCTTGCTCAGGCGATTATGGGCGTTACCTCCTCTAATCATATCTTCTTCTCAGTCGCTCCCTCATGGCTGAGGATCGTGACCAACAGTGAAATTCTTCCACTTGACGCGGTCTAGGGCCATATGGACTGCCATCTGTATGGAACCACAAGCTTTTTTCATGGTGTAGCTTACCTAATCATATGCCGGACAAATAAAAAGTGGAATTCTCAACCGGCACATGTGTTTCCTCATACGTATAAGTTGGGACCCTTGAAACGAAGCGTGAAGGAGCATCTAGCGGGCCAGCAAGGCGGTGGCAACTGACAGGTTACTGCTGGTCTCCTGTTCGTTGCCGCCGCGATTTGGGCTCTACTTTTCACTTACGATCAGGTGGAGTGGAGCCACTTTGTTGGGCTATTATAAAAAAAAATTCATATGTAATAGGAGAGGCCTACGTCTAGTAGTTGATTGAGATAGGCTGATGATGCAAGTTGTCTCAGTAGTTAAATATGAGGATACTTTCAATACGTATTTTTATTTATTAAACAAAAAATATACAGTAGGTAGGTATGATAGTATAAAGTATGAACTAAAGCACTGTACAATTTAAACTACAAAACATCATTATAATACACCACTATCATCCATTACCTCGCAGTACTTCAGACATACGCTACACACATTTGCCCATCGGCTTGCGAACAGATCACATTCAGGTGCCCATGACAGAAGTGCGTTCAAAAATCTTAGAGCTCGAATAAGAGGAGATCTTTGTCGAGCCACAGTACGCGTTGTTGGAATCGCAAGAAGGATATGGTTTCTAGGCCTAAGATCTTGCTTAGACAGGAAAGGTATAGATAGACAGCCGCACTACCTGTGTCACTCAGGGTAGTCGGAATTTCCGCGCAACATTCTACAAGCTACTTGCTTCAAATTATACAATGTGTACGAAAATGCATACAGGAAACCAGTTTCGAGAAACGTTGTTATTGAGCCGACATAAGGAAGCTCTTTGAAGCCATCGAGACAAAGGGATGTGTGAATCATACGGTTTTGACTGTTACTGTTATTAGGTATTGTTGAGAGGATGCACAGAGTAACGTGATACCGAATTTTAAGTGTTTTCCTGAGGTCAATAGAAGCAATTTGTTAAAGCCGACTTGTTATATGGTAACTGAGGCTTGATAATTAGAGTTCATTTTAGTAATTAAAATTTAAAATTCTTTATTTGTCAGAATATAATACAATATACATTAAAGGTGTTAATTATTAATAAGATCCTTGTATTCAGCAAGCAAGCAAGCAAGCAAACATACAATTATTTCAAAGCTATATAATAACAATGAATAAAAATAAGTACAAATGTCAGAAATAATACTATTATAAATTATATTAATGGGTGAATCAACTTTTTTTCCGTTTGTTATTACCATGGTTACCAGTATGACCATGGTAACCAGAGTGACTCAGGCGACCGTAAGGTCGCCTGAGTCACTCTGGTTTTATGCATAATTATGATACTTAAATTATGGAAACATGCCATTTTCTGGTGTTAATAATCTCTTTCCTTGATGGGTCATCTACAAACATGGACTATATGCACATTCTTGCATGAATTAAATAGCATAATTTTGCATAAAACCAGCGTGACTCAGGCGATCGTAACCATAGCAATAACAGACAGAAAAAAATTGATTCACCCTAATACAATCTGTCAATGTCAAATAATAAGACATAACTTATTCGAATCTTTCTTATTACTCACTCAACAATATTAATTAAAATATTAGAAAAAATTAAATAAAAATTTAAATATTTTAATTATATTAAAAAAAATACCGAAGTTTACCAATGCTGAAGGAAACAGCGATGCGAACAGAATTGAAAAACTTCTTTTCTGAAGCCGGTCATAAAATGGAAACAAAAATGAAAATTTCACTTCTCTCGACCCACATGGCAAAGAAACGTTACACAAATGTAAATGCCAGGACAGCTCACCAATTACATGCTGACGTTATGCAACCGGAATGCACTTTAAGGATGAAGTCACTTTCCTTTTTATTGCATGCACGTTTCACTGTTGCGATTGCTTGCAGAGATACGGGGCCACATGTCACCTAAAATAAATAGAAAGACAGTTTTATTTCTAACAATAGAAGTTGCGTGCAATGTATAATAGGATTCACAGAAAAAATAAAAACCGGCCAAGAGCATGTAGGGCCATGCTCATGTTACTCATGTAGAGTTACATAGTTGTTCAAAAACGGCTGGGCTGATTATGTTAAAAATAGTTTTATTACAAAGAATACTTTTTTTTCATATTTTTTGGACCCACTGATCAAAAGGGGAGACAATTATTTTGACTCTGGTACGGTTATCACCGAAAATATTGACTGAATTTTTTTTTATTAAGACCCTTTTTCTTTTTAAAGGCCTATTCAATGATACCACATATATGTTAGTTGTACTTTTATACGTCTGGCAAATAGATAGGATGATAATCATTTTATCTGTCGGATATATTTATCTGGGGTGTGAAACAGGCCGTAAATATATGGCTTGTGACGAATCCGTCACTAGGTTTATATTTTTGCACTATACTATAGTATCATAGTATCTTTATTCATAAACAATACAAGATTGTGTTTGAATTATAGTTTGTAGTTGTACATTGACAATAATGAGGGTTTTTGATACTTTTTCTGCCGCTATGGGGAGGTGAGATGGCAGCACTGAGCCGAACGTTTAACGAACTGTCAAAATAAATATGCGCATTTAATTTTCAACATGTTTATAGGTTTATTTATTCTGAAAACCATTACTTTAGGCATATTGTTACCTAAAATAAATAAATAAAATAGTTCCAAGTCAATTCTCATGAAATGAACAAAGTCATAGTAATTATTTTTAATACCAGTGACTTTGAGCGCCTGTTTTAGAGTTCAATCTTCAGTTCGACCGACGACCATGTCTTAGTCGTAATCCATTACAAAATCAATAAACTTCCAAATAAAGTAGAATTTCGATATTTTAGGTCCAAGTACATACCTATGAATAGTATGAACGTGACAGCTGTGTTGACCCGACGCCTACTCTAGCGCCGCCTGGTGGCAGAAAAAATATCGAAAACCCTCATTGTGACAAAATAAAGATACTGGATACTGGAGAGTACAAATGACAGACTTAATGCCATCAGGCTTTTCCTGTAGGATATAAAGCTCATTTTTGGAGGTGTCTTTGGGACAGGCCTTGGACAACCCGTCAATGCGTAACGTTAGGGTTGTATTAAGTATATGTTTATCATATACAGGATGGAAGGGAACGATCCTTTCCGCTACCGACCGAGTACCAGCCATTACGATGAACTTTCAGCGTAGTACTAATAGTAATAATATAAATATCTTTAAAAACTGTAACCCCTCATACAAAGTGAGTGATTAGTTAAGAATTCAATAGTATGCTAAAGTAAATTTTCCATGTACGCTTTCGATGTTGGTCTCATACTTAAAGTTCATCGTAATCTGCGTCCATACATAACATGGACTTTTAATGCCACCTCAAAAATGCCCCCAAAACTACTTGTTCATTTGTGCTAAGATGGGCATGGGCAGGATATAGCGCTTTTCTTAACACCGCGCATATTTCGACGCAACATCTTTAGGTGCGTTTAAACCTAAAGAGCATTCGCTGTTCTAGCGCCCGTTCTACGAAATCAACCAATCACGTTTTGTGTACCGATCGAATTTCGTAGAGTAAAGCGTTTAGAACAGCGAATGCTCTTTTAGTTTGAACGCACCTTTTGACAATTTTTTATAGAATTATAGCCTATCAAAACTTTGATGGACCAATCACAACCATCTTTAAATGGCGGTTTCGAGTTTTGTACGTTGATATTGAAATTCATTACCGTGACGCATTGACGAGGGAGTGACATTTGTCAACTAAATTCAGGACCGTTTTTGAAAGGCAATTTAGTATGGAATGGAGTGCGGGTTCCATGTTTTATTTGTTCGTAGATCGTAATGGTTGGTAGTAGGAAAGATCGTCGTTCCGTTTCACACTGTTTACCGTTCGTCAGTAGATTAGAATTAAAAAAAAAATGGCTTCAACCAATTTCTCCAAGATCCCATCATCAGACCCTGAACGGTACTATCTCGAGGTTATACGTATACAAGTTCGATTAAAAAAAATCGGTTCATCAAGATATCGAGTAACATTAATAAATACAAAAAAACAGTCTAATTGAGAGACTCCTCCTTTTATGAAGTCGGTTAAATATTCTTGCCCGGGTAAATCTCGCTATCGTTCCAAAAGCAGGTAAAGAATTTCTATTTGGATTAGATTTGGGTGGCTGTAAAAACGTCTCATTGATAAACTGTCACCGTTGACCTTACTACAAACCGTGAGTTCGCCGAAATTCACTTATAATTTTTTTACAAGCGTTTACTTAACTTGCAATGAATTATATTACGTAATATGATCGTTTGGCTGGAATCTTGCAACTCAAAAGTTTGATGACAATGCAATACTTTTACTGATTACATGGAGCCGGACAATCTCATGATAGAGTTATTTGGAAAACGATCAGACGTAAACTTTATTTGAAGTCTTGGTTTCCTAGATTGGTTTTATTGGACTACAGAAACTACAGTCTGATTAACCTTTAGTATTGATGAGGGTGGCACAGGACCGGTCATTGTGGCAATCTTTGGGGGAGGCCTATGTGTAGCAGTGTACCTCTTCCGGCTGATATAATGATGATGATGATGTGATGCGGTAGCGCTTAGTAGTTCAATCAACATTCGACTTTGATTGAATAAAGCCAAAAGGAAATGAGCAGATCTGCTACTAAGCATACGAAAGTAAGAGATTTGTCAATCTTGCAGCGCATATAGCTCACACCGATATAGACACATAGATAGATGGCCGGATGTGAATGAGCTTCAGCTAGTTAATGAAAAACCAATGGTAAGGGTGCTCCAGTAAAAAACGGAGTTTATGAGCGTTTCGGCCACGAGATGATGTCATCAAGAAAGCATGTGCAGCGACAGGCCGAAAAAAGTGCAGGAGAAATCACGTCTTTGGCACTTTGATAAAAAATAATGAGAAATCTGTTCAATTATTTGGCTCGCTAATGTGGTAATAATTTATTTGACGTTCACAATTCTTGCAAACGCAATTCACTTTCTTACCCTTAATTAAATAATTGATTGGTTTAAAAAAAAAAGCGGTTTAACCTCTTTATTGTGTAGAGCAAAAATTCTGTGTTAAAAATACAAACTGTACAAATATGTGAATTTTTAGATATATCTACTGCCAAATTAAATCTTCAAAAACGAGGATTTAACCTTTTGGACGATATCGGCATTCGGCACCGCCGGTTTAACGCCAAATATCGATATATAAGTCACGGTCCACAAAATATAGACCTACATGCATACGCATAAGCATACATGCTACGTGCGTAAAGTTCAAATTCAATTTTGACACTTATATTTGACGTAACGTCAAAAGGCTAATAGATACACGCATTCACCGACCTTTTGTTTTTTTTTATGAGACGAACATAGACAACTGAGCTCTCAGCCCACCTGATGGAAAGCAGGATCTGAGGCCCATGGACAATTGGACATAGTGATCAAAGATCGCCTATGCGCTGCCTATATACCCTAAATGGATTGCAAACACTGCTTTTTAGTGGCAGGTTAACGGGTAAGACGGTGGGAGCTATCCGGGTGGACCCTGCACGAGGTCCTACCACCAGCAAACTGACAACTATACACTTACCCCCTTATTTATAATGCACTTGCGTAAAGTTCATATTCAGTTTTGACCCTGATGACGTGGCGTCTAAGTGAGAATTTATGTATTTGACGTGACGTCAAAGTCTAATGGATTCACCCATTCACAGACCCTTTGTTTGAACTGACAACTATTATACAACCCTTATTCATAAACTTCTCCTAACTTTATAAGCCGCTAAGTATTGTTTGTCCCTTTCGGTTAAAGGTGCATTCAGACCAAACGAGCATTCGCTGTTCTATCCCCCACTCTACGAAATCAACGAATGACGTTTTGTGTAACGATCGAATTTCGTAGAGTTAATTTCAGGTTAGAATAGCGAATGCTCGTTTGGTCTGAATGAACCTTAATGTAATGATCCATCAATTTATTTAATTAATAATTCACTACCAATGTCCGTAGGCTTCCCTGACCGCTTACTTCACAATTATAAAAAACGTCTGCGCCTAACGTAAACAAAACTAAAGTGTGTCACACATTCCGTAGTTGCGAAATTTCTATTCGTATTTTGACCCAGTTTTCGTCCGTCCAGCTGACACAAGGTCGACACTGACAATTACTGGGTAATGAGTGGGAAACTCTAATTTCTTTAGTTTCATAATCATTCATCTTTTTTTTGCTACGCGACAGTCGTCAGTTTTTCTTTTACATTTTTACGAGGTGTAAATATTTTCGTTTGTGTGATGGATGGTTGTCAGGATAGTATCTTCTCTACTATACATATTTCTATTTAGTTATAAGCTATATTTCTTTACCTATTCAAATTGTAGTTAGAAAAGACTAGCTGATGTAATTTTTTATTCCTAGACATCTTATTTTTAAATTATAATCTAGTAAATCTACCAGTAGAAATGAAGATGGCATTATAATTTGTTTTTTGCGGTATTATACACGGTGCTTGCGAGCATTGCGAAAGATTTTAATGCTGTTTTCCTGGCCTTATTTAGAGTCGTTAATGTTATATAAAATTTCCTGGATTCTGCTTGGTTTCACAGATAATCAACCGTTTTTCGATGTAACTCGTAATAAAACTTATTTTTGATTACAATGTTACCACAATGTGTTGTAATATTACCACACCTTTTGCCTGACAATAGAAAAGTAAAATAAGAATAAACTTAACGAAACAACCTGTCACTAAAATTACCAATTAGATTATTAATACATTTAACAAGTTGTTGCAATGAAAAAACTACTGGAAATTTAAAAAAGTATTCAAAAAGCCAAAAAAAATAACTTTTTTGTGACATTTGACATTAGGACACATAATATTTTTTGGTTTATTTTGACGTCTAGAATGCAGTTAAAATCTCTCGCTATGCTCGCAAGCACCGCGTATACTATACTATGTTAATACAATAAAGACTGAAAATCATTGTCGCCGCGAGATACTGTCGCTTTTTATTCATGTGGTAACCCTACTGCTATAATCGTGACATGTGCGGGCATCGCTCGTGTGGTATCAAATGGCGGGTATGGTGTGTTGCTACCTCATTAATTATCGAATATCAACAGAAGTAGTCAACAAACGAACCTTTAGTCACATTCGGGCAAATCCCGCTGTCACTCAGGAGCGTTTTCTCAAAAAGGTACACAATTGATAATAGCACTACGCGTTACCGTTTTCCCATTTTGTCATTAACGATTTTTATGATAAAATGATATTATTGGTCCCCATTATCACATCATTAGCCTATTTCAAGGATTTCAATCTACTACTGGGCTCAATTTCTCAAAAGCTTGTAACTTGTAATACAAGCGGAAGTCCTTACTAACTTATGGTGTCAAAAAGAGACTTCCACTTGTATTACAAGTTGCAAACTTTCAAGAAACGGGCCCCTGGACGCAATAGGAGGTACATGTTTATAACCGCCACGCTGGGCAAGCGGATTGGCGATCGCAGTAGTGTCTACTGCCAATCATCAATCTTCTATAATTTTAATCCCTTAGTCGAGTCTCGACTCTCGACATAGGTATAGTTGGGTTGGGGTGGCCTGACATTGTATTCTTACGGGCGTCACCACACGGCTGTTATTTATTTACTGCTTATTCGTATTAAGGCTTTTTTTATGGAATAGGAGGCAAGCAAGCTGACGTATCGCCTAATGGTAAACGATCACCGTCGCCCATGGACACTCGCAACAACCGTGGCTTTGTAGATTATGGACTTTCTTAACCTTTAAACGGTTACGCAAATCAGTGCTTATGCACTAATAAAATAGTGAAAATGTACATACCATAAAAACCTAATCATACCTTCGTCTTTCACGTACATCGTACAATTCGTACATCATACGTCATCGCAGGGATCGAAACCGGTTTTTAGAAAAACCTCGAAATAGCTAAATATTTTTAAATGTTTTACACTTTTTATGTAGTTTTCAACATTTTATGTAATTATTAACATTGTATTTTTGAATTACTCCATTAACAAAAAAAATATAGGTAATATAGGTATACCGAAGAACGAAAAATATCGGAATTCGAACCGTTCTTTTGTATGGAGAAAAAACCGTTATCCGATCCCTGCGTCATCGTACTACAACGGCGAGGTGAGCTTGATAAGAATTGTCTGATATATCTGAATCCGGCGGTTAAAGGATGCAGACAAAAGTATTGATAATTATATACAGCATTGGTAGCAAAGTACGAAACTAAAACAACCATTTAACGATCTTTCTTCATTGTGTGCAAACTTGACTGAACACCTGCGAATCGCCAAACCTTTAGCTCTTAACCAGGAAACGGTAACGTTGAGTATAGCATTGTCTGACATAACCGCGGCTAAATTTAGCCACCACGGCGCCGCCGGCGCATCGGTGCAGCGCGCAGGCGCGAGCGAAACTCCTAGCACGAGCACAAGAGTCACAAAGTGTGTTTACCATGACCTACCTGAGCATATCTGAAAAAGTTTGTACATTTGTGAGATCACCCTTTTCCCTGATCCCGCCCTCCCCTTTCCGTTATAAAACCACACGTGCCGGTTTGCGGTGTCACTCCTTCACCGTGGAAAATATTCCTACACGTACTATTCGGCAATTCCTTCATATGCCGGACTATTAAAAAGTGGAATTCTTTACCGGCACATGTGTTTCCGCATACCTATAAGTTGGGACTCTTTAAACGAAGCGTGAAGAAGCATCTAGCGGGCCAGCAAGGCGGTGGCAACTGACAGGTTACTGCTGGTCTCCTGTTCGTTGCCGCCGCGATTTGGGCTCTACTTTTCACTTACGACCAGGTGGAGTGGAGCCACTTTATTGTGCCAACATAAAAAAAATCACGTATTCGATATTGATAAAAAGGCCATACAAACAAAAAGAAAAAGTCCGTACAAACTTCCTGGGACATTTTCGGAAGTGTGGGGGATCTTGCTCAGCATCATTGACTCAACCAGCGTACCAATTTGTATCTATATCGAAGACAAGATTCAAATGTACAAACTTTTTGAGTGCACACCTACGGCCCTACCGCGAACTACGAAATTCGCAAATTTCGGGGATTTCTCTGTCACTAATAACGCCTTCTTTGGAGTGACCGAGGCAAATGCCCGAAATTAGCGAACTTCGGTTTGCGGTAGTAGGCATGGACATTACAGTTTCTGCTTCCCGACCGCGAACTTAGGAACTCCGGAAGCATAGGCATAGGAAAGGAGAGGCTTATGCCCAGCAATGGACTGAAACAGGCTGATTACGTGTTGTCATGTACCTATACATGTAGCAGGATAATACTGAAGAGGCTGTCAAAAGGTTATTACCTAAATATTGGCTTTAGAGTCTAGTGACGTGAGTTTACCTCACCCTCGAACCTCGCGTCACTTATAGGGCTGTTATTTCGAAATTAGCAAAAGCAAGCCAAATACACCTGTAAAAGAAAAATTGAGGGGAAGCGTTGTTGTGGTAGAAGACGTACTTCATGGACTAGGAATATAAGAGACCGGTTGGAATTGGAGAGCTTGCATAGTTTGATTCGCATGACGGAAGATAGAGGGACATATGGACGTATGGTCGCCGACCTCCTGGATGGAGATGGCACTTGAAGAAGAAAAAGAAGAAAGCCAAATACCACAGAAAGACTTAAAAACCCAGGCATTTGGCGCAAATCCTTTTTCCCCGGACTGTTCACATAGTACACAACAATGCCGGTAAATACTTCAAATCAATAAGGTGTTACGTCACGTGTTTGGTTTTTTCCGGACACTTTTTGAGACTTCTAACCGGACCTCCAAACTAGGACAAATTCGGGGAAAAACGGACGGATAGCAGCCCTAGTCCCACACATCACATGCTTAAGGTGCTTATAATCAATCCAAATCGCAGCTCAGGTAAACGTTGCCACTGCATAACATCACCCCCATTTTCGGGTATTGAACCATTGAATTATGACATGCACTGGTATGCAGCGCGTATTCCTGGCTCGGACACGTGCCAAGCTCAGGTGCGAAGATGTCAATTACTCGGTTTCCGGCAGTTTTGACTAAATTATTCGGCAGGGATTCTTTGATGTTGCAATTTGCAATGTTGGTTAGAATGCGAGAAGTATGATCGTTTATATGTATATATTGTGAGTGTGCTTCTTTGTAACCAAGTGAATTAAATGACGTAAAGGTGAAGATCAAAGCAAGGAGATTTAGGTAAGAATTATATCAGTACATCCAGCTAGGGTAGGTGTAGGTTGTGTCCTATGTGATTCTTCACTTCGCTTAATAACACAACGCAAATAAAATATTTGCTCCGAAGTTTGGGAAAAAGTAGATATATATTTCCTAAAACGAAATAGGTGGTGGAAAATACATTTTTTTAATCATTATCAGATGTGCTTACCATAGAAAAAAATCAACTGCGAAAGACTGGTTGTCACGGGATTCGAACCCGCTTCCTCTGGATTGTCGGTCCAACGTGCTTCCAATTACACCAGACGACCTTCCGTCGATCACAGCGAATTTAGTCTATGATATTGTGAAGCTAATCACTAACATCATTATAAGCCTATGAGCACCCACTGAAGTGTCATTTAAAATTATGATAAAAGATTGGTGATGGGCAGCAGCGTCATCATAGTGGACACATTACTGCGATCGCCAATCCGCTTGCCCAGCGTGGCGATTATGGGCATTTACCTCGTAATGCGTCTATACGTATAGTTAATAGGAGAGACCTACGTCCAGCAGTGGACTATCATAGGCTGATGATGTGAGCACCCACTGCTGAGCATAGGTTGCTTCGCGTACGCCATTCGTCTCGGTCCTGTGTCAGTTTTTTCAATGGTAACTAGAATTCAAAATGCTGCTGATCCAAAGTGGAGGACCCAAAAAAGTCCCAATTTGCGAGAAATAGCTTATTCTCTGAATTGTTTTCGGAAACTTACTAGCAATCTCGCTTCGGCCTTCACAAATCATGAATCTGCAGTCACTGGCCTTAATTTAAAAGGTTTACAGCTATATAATTACTCCCATAGCGGACTGACCTGCTGGGAACGAAGAAACATTCCTATAGCCTGCTCGCTGCTCTGGCGCAAGTCGACCAGTATGCTAAGCACATGATTGGCGCGACAGTATCTCGCCGCGAGATAGTCTATCCGTCCCTCTTTTGTTAATATAGCTAGAGAAGGACGGGAGATCTATCTCGCGGCGACATACTGTCGCACCAATCATGTGCTAACCCTGCAGGTTAAGTGCCTCATCGTAAGCTACCATATTCTTTTGACGCCAGTGACTCCAGATTTCAAAAGCTATCGAACTATAATTTAAAAAGTTTTTGGTGATCTTTAGCCTGCTACCGCGAACACCTAAGTTCGAAAATTTGGGGGATTTTTCTCTGTCGCTCTAATGACGCCTTCGTTAGAGTGACGAAGACAAATTCGCGAGATTTACGTACTTCGGTGTTCGCGGTAGTAGGCCTACAAAAAGTAGTAGATTTCCTTGTACAGGACCCTACGAACAAATAAAACATGGAAGCCGCACGCCACACTAAATTGCCTTTCGAAAACGGTCCTGAAGTTTAGTTGACAAGTGTCACCGCCTCTTGCAATGCATCACGGTAATGAATTTCAAATATCAATGTCAACCTATAAAAACTTAAACAGCCATTTAAAAATAGTTGTGATTGGCTATATTCTATAAACATTTGTCAAAGATGTTGCGCCGAAATATGCGCGGTGTTAGGAAAAGCGCTATGTCCTGCCCATCTTGGCACAATTGAACAATTGTTTTTGGGGGTATTTTTGAGCTGGCGTTAGACGTCCATGTTATATGTATATGGTCGCAGACAGGACCAGTCTAGTGGGGAAAAACTTGCTCGTAAAATTTCTCCAAAATTCCCTGATCGGAAAACGATACTGAATGTTCAATTAAGGATCACGGATATTGTAAATATGGTATGTTATGTGGGTTTTGGAAATGTTGGTCGATAATGCTCGTAGAGATTTATCAACTTTTTTACAGTAACCTACTTCTATAATGTTAATCTCATTTGATGTTTCGATTCACCCATCATGGTTCAACGAATCGCAGATGTTGGTCTAGTCGATTAAACTTGGTAACTGCGACCACATATAACATGGACGCTTAACACCAGCTCAAAAATGCCCCCAAAATCAATTGTTCAATTGTGCCAAGATGGGCAGGACATAGTGCTTTTCTTAACACCACGCATATTTCGGCGCAACATCTTTGACAAATGGTTATAGAATATAGATAGCCAATCAAAAGTTTGATGGACCAATCACAACTATTTTTAAATGGCGGTTTAAATGTTTATAGGTGGACATTGAAATTCATTGCCGTGATGCATTAAAGAAGGGGTGACATTTGTCAACTAAAATTCAGGACCGTTTTTGAAAGGCAATTTACTATGGCGTGCGGCTTCCATGTTTTATTTATTCGTAGCTTGGTAAGCATTTGCAATCATAACTTCTGCAATGAAATAATTATGAGTTGACATAGCGGATTTAGTAATTAAGCCTTAATGGAACCTGGATCCGGTGGTGATCGTCATAATGAGTGGATTCAGCGAAAAAATGCCTTTCTATAATTATTTCAAAGACGCCGAGGTGATACGAGATATTTTGAAAATGTGGGACTTGATTCGAAACTACGTATAACCTGCAATATATTTTTATAAGCATCTTTACACGGTCAATTTGTATTTACTGTTTAAATTTAGACGTAATGTATGGCCTCATCATCATAGGTAATAATTATAGTTTTTTTTCGCGAAAACACATTTTGGTTATATCGTATTTTACTACAATTTTAGATATAACCCTAACAATTTAGGTACGTAGAAAACGCAGTTTCCATAAACTATATTTTGTATCGTTTTAAAAAAAGGAAGAGTTCTCAATTCGACTGATTTTTTTGTAAGTTTCTTATTCGATATCTCAGAGAATTGTAAACCAATTTTCAAAAATGTTTTTAAACGAACGGATATAATCCCGAAATGCTCTCGTTTGCAACCTGCAACCATGAGTGGTCTGATGATGGGATCTTGGTTTTTATTATTTTTATTTGGTCTTTTCAGAGTTGAATATTGAGAGGCCACCTAATATAATTTCAGCAAATGGCCTGTGGAACTTATAAATAACAAAAGTACAATGTTTTCGAAGAAATGGCCGAAAACGCGTCATTGCTCATTAGTATATCACGTTTATTTTTATAAAAGCGTTGGAGATGGTTACAAACACAAAATAAAAATGTTGTCAGAGATTAATTCCAATGTTTCAAGCGAGCAAAGCGTATATTCATTTTTATGGTAGCGGTAAATAAGCATACGGCCTGATAGTCAGGTCACTGTAGCCTTTTGTATATCACGACGTTGACAAACAACCATACGACCTGAGCCGTCTTGGGGTCAGTAGGGTGTCTGCACCAGCGCTGGACATTTGGCTGACAGGCACTAGTAATTGGCGTATCATTCTTAGTACGTATCATCATTATTATATTAATTCTGTGCCACCCGCATCCAGCGGACTCCTGCGACCTTCACCAGGTCAGTCCATCTTGTGGGGCCCTACCCTCGCTGCGCCTTCCGGTACGGAGTCTCCACTCGACTCCCTTTCCACCCTAAAGGACATGGGTGCAACCATATTTGTGTACATGTGTACGCGTTATAATAATTCAGCACAGATGGTTGCGAATTCTTCGGAGGGCCATATGTACTGAAAAACGTCGTACGAGACACGTGCAAAAAGGAAATTCGTATAACGAATTTCATGTTTTCGTACTTGTGTCGTAATGTACTATTTCAGTATCTACAGATGGACATCTACTTTTTTGACGCGCTAGTGCGAGAAGTGGTTCATTTTACGTCAGGTCGAAAACGAAATCTTCGGAGGGCCATATGTATTGAAAAACGTCGTACGAATACGAGCGAAAACGTCACTCGTGTCTCGTGTAGATTTAAAGCACTCCCTTTTTACTTCATTTTTATCGCATTTGTATCGAATTTTAGTATATTTCTGTATATCAAAAAAGAGTGGGTTTGAACGTACTGTCTCCAGTAACCTTGTAAACACCTCTACTTTTCCAAATCTCCCGAATTACACAAAACGAAAACAAGACGACTCGAGCGCAAATCCAGCGAGGAATCTTGGCACGGGTGTTCGCATCACAAACCTATATTTTCTTCGAAACAAAAAGAGCTTAAATGCCTGTTTTACGCAGCTATGCACTCAAAACAATTCCATTCGGGTATATTATGTAGATAACGTAAATTTTAATGCTGTATTAGTGATCATATTTAGAGTTTTTAATCACATCATCAGCCTATGTTAGTCCACTGCTGGACGTAGGCCTCTCCTATTAACTATGCGTATAGACGCATTAGGAGGTAAAGGCCCATATCGCCACGCTGGGCAAGCGGATTGGCGATCGCAGTAATGTGTCCACTATGATGACGCTGCTGCCCATCATCAATCTTTTATAAAATAATGGTCAGTGACACTTCAATCCCTTAGTCGACTTTTACGACACCCGCAAGAGGAGTTGGGGTGGTGACAAATGTATTCTTATTGCCATCACCAACCTTTTGCCTGACAATCAAAAAATAAGAATACTTGGCGAAATAACCTGTCACTAAAAAAAAGAACATTCTTACAAATTGTTGCAGTCGTAAAAAGTACCTACTGGAAATGTTAAAAAGTATACAAAAAGCCTAAAAAGAAAAATTTTTTTGGAGACATGTGACATTAGGCCGCATAATATTTTTGTTTATTTTGGTGTCTAGAATGCAAAGTTCAAATCTCTCGCAATGCTCGCTATCTGTCACTATCTCATTGTATTAAATCTACGAACAAATAAAACATGGAAGACGCACGCCATAGTAAATTGCCTTTCAAAAACGGTCCTGAATTTTAGTTGCCAAATCTCACCCCCTCTTTACTGCCTCACGGCAATGAATTTCAATGTCAACCTATAAAAACTTAAACCGCCATTTAAAAATGGTTGTGATTGGTCCATCAAACTTTTGATTGCCTATATTCTATAAGCATTTGTCGAAGATGTTGCGTTGCGCCGAAATACTTATGCGCGGTGTTAAGAAAAGCGTTAGAGTCTGGCTAATGAAATATTGCCCCAAGTTTTAGCGGGAAATTCAAAAAATCTGGGGCTTATCAGCTTGTCACACATCCAGCCTTAGATTTTTTGAATTTCCCGCCAAAAGTTGGGTTAATATTTCATTAGCCGGACTCTATGTCCTATCTTGGCACAATTGAACAATTCATTTTGGGGGCATTTTAGAGCTGGCGTTAGACGTCCATGTTATAACGTATGCGGAGTGAAATTTGCACAAATTTTGAACAAGTAAAAACAAAATAAAAAAATTCAATTTAACTTGTGTCTCAATGCTAAATTAATTTGTATACAATTGTTAATTAAATTGGATAGTTTTGTCGGGTTTGGCATCTTTCTTTAGAAATTATGGCCAATTGAGTAGAACAATGTCGCACAACTGCATGTATTTTCCACAAGACACATTTGCTAAGGCCAAAATCGACGATGATTCTGATTTTTTAGAAGAAGGCAAGATTTGAAACACTGTTTTATAAAAATCTCGCATTCTTTTCGTTTCCAATAAATGATATTAGAAACCCTAGTGTAATGTAACAATTTGGCTACAGCCACTTTTCAGAAAGAGCTCGAATAAAGGAAATTACGTTAACCCGAATCACAAAATCGAACAGGGAGCTCAGAAATACTTCTAAATATGACAACAAAATTGATGAAAAACATCCTCAAACCATGGGCATTACGAAACATAAACAAAGAGCAAGCCTATCAACACGGAAAATAAAAATAAACAACTTTGAATATGACTTCGCCATTTGATCAAAAAGTGTAAAAACACTGCTTTTTCAGTAACGGATGTCACGGTGAACGACTTATAGCTAATTTCAATTAAATATTTTTAGCATAATAAGTAAGTATCAATAGACCAATTAACAAGAATATGAAATATAATGAGCAAAGGATTTTTATTTAAAAAGTTTTCCTACAGAAGATAAAATTAGAGGCAAGAAAAATGCTAACATTTGTTTTTTCGACATCAATGGATAAAGTATCATAAAACTAAAGTTATATACTTTGGATTCAAGTACTTTTTATCTTGCATGAATACTTGTTAAAATCGATATTAAAAAACGTACATGTTCAAGAAAATAATAATGATATCATTTATTTAATATAATATTAAACTTTGTGCAGATTTCATTCCGCATACGTTATATGGTCGCAGTATTAAATAAACAGTTTTATTTATTTATTTTCTTACAATTAGCTCTAAAGCAGTGACGGGTCTATCTCGTCCGCTGGGAAACTGGGGACACATGATCCCCCACTTTGATTTTATGATCTCACGTGTACATTTTCTAACAAATATAGCACGTGTATAGACCAAACGGTGCATAATTTAACAAAGTACCTATATATCGGTAATTAGGATTATACCATGTTATTTATAAAAGTTATTGAAGTGAAATTGGTATAACAGGTTTGTATCAAGTATCCCGTATGTAAGGGAGGAATGATCCGTCTGGTTGGATGACTTGATCCGAGGCGGATCATGTCTCCCATAGTAAGGGAGACATGGTTTAGTTACATAACTAGGTGAGGATCATGTATCCCATAGTCAGGGACACGTGGGTCATTAGATAGAAGTAAATGGCTGTTTATCAAGTGTGAGTTTTAGTTTCCCTCCCAATAATAATCTGATAATTTAGTAGTGAACTTAAGGTAATTAATTACGGCTCATAATCAGTAATAAGACGATAATTTTTTTGAACTTTTACCTCAGTAGGATCATGTCTCCCGTAGACAGAGATGGGCATTAATCGATTAATAATTTAGTTAACTAATCAATCGATTAAAAATATCAATCGTCATTTTTTAATCGCGATTAATTTAGTTGCAACTAAATTAGTTGTGAGAATCTTCGACTAACAACTAAATTAGTTTTAGTTTCAATCGACTAAATTTCACGATTAAATCTATATAATACTACGTATAGTACGGTCCAACTCGTACTTTTTTGACATTATACGTTAAGAAGCGTTTAAAGATTAATAAATTTCCAACAAGTTGAGCTTATATGCATTATCGTAGGTCTTATAGTTTTAGAGATTCAAGACTTCAAAAAATACTCTATTTTGTAAACTCGATACAAATTTGAGTTTTTCTAACGTTTTCGGCTTAATATCGCCTCGCCTGGCCGTGTGGTGCCGGCAGTAAGAATACATTTGTCACCACCCCAACTCCTCCTGCGGGTGTCGTAAGAGTCGACTAAGGGATTTAAGTGTCACTGACCATAAAAGATTGATGATGGGCACCAGCGTCATCATTGTGGATTACTACATTACTGCGATCGCCAATCCGCTTGCCCAGCGTGGCGATTATGGGCATTTTCCTCCTAATGCGTCTATCTATACGCATAGTTAATACTTAATAGGAGAGGGAGAGGCCTACGTCCAGCAGTGGACTATCATTCATAGGCTGTTGATGATTGACGATGATCGCCTCACCTAATTATGTTACGAAAAAAATGCAATATTGTCCTTTTAGCGCACTTAATATTCTTTCATTTAAGGGTAAAATCAGGTCAGTAAACTTTGTAATTGAAAATAAAAACGCGAAATTCGAAAGGCAGGAGCCCATTATCTAAGTTTTACATGCTAAGCGCAAGTCGTGTTACAAAGCTGCAATTATATAGGTAGGCCCCATAGGAATGTAAGAAAATGCATATTACCACAGAATACATATTAGTACAAGCACAGAAACCCATCTACAAAAATACACGTTTAAAGAAAAAATGACTCTTGCTACGATACTAATAAGTTCAAATTCCCACCGCGCAGCGTTAATGTCACGAAGAAGTGCGCTCGCTTTCTATCGCGTAACTCGTACCTTTTCTGAAAAATAAGGTGCTAAGGATGCTTACTTTAAAAAAATGATATAGTCTTAATATTTAACCACTACCTTTTTATATATATATTTTTTTAATTTTTATTGTTCATTGTTATAGTAAATTCTCTGACAGCGGTCGAATTAGTACTTAGTAATTTGACGAACAACATTCACGAGTGCGCGACGCGCTTGCCGTGAGGCCCTACTGATGTACTCCTCTGAGTGGCACTGACAGTTCGAACCGAACGCGCTAGTTGGACAGGCCTGATATTACAAAAAAAAAGAATGTCGGCATGGGGGCGTAAAATAAAAAAAAATCAGACTTTTTTTAGTTTTTGCGTTTAAATAAAAAAACTATCTTTTTGATACTAATTACTATAAAACACTGAAAGACTATTGAAAAGATTTGAGCTACTTTGCATCACCGTAAGTTATGCAGACTGTGAGATACGACATTTCAAAAAGTGCCCTTCCGTTAATCCTAACCAATTTGTCAACATAGTCAGTTTTCTGTTCAATTTATATCCTACATTAATCTTACATTAGTCGCGAGAAATCAGTCTAACTAATTAGTCGATTACAAATTTTAGTTGTCCGAAATCAATCGGCAACTAATTTAGTTGCAACTAAATTAGTTGCAACTACATTTAGTTGCAACTAAATTAGTCGAACTCTATACAACTAAAATTGATCAATCGTGGTTTTCAATCGTTAGTTGCAATTAATTCTGTTAGTTTTAATTGTTAATTGTTAGTCGATTACATTTTGCCCATCTCTGCCCGTAGAAAGAAATGCAATAGTGATAAGGTGGAATTAAGTTAAAATGTATTTGAAGCTGGTCCATTTACGTAAATATAGCCTAAATATTTACGTAAATAAATCAATCAGTCTTGATTACAAGTTACTAACTAATATTGTATTCAGCTGTACCATCTGTCCCACATTGTAAGGGATACACGATACTATTTGGACGGTGGATCAAGTCTTAGACTAAACGATGCATAATTTAACCAAGTACCGGTTTATAGGTAAAAAGGATTATACAATATTATTTGTAACAGTTATTGAAGTAAAACTGGTATAACAGGTTTGCATCAAGTATCCCGTATGTAAGGGAGGAATGATCCGCCTGGTTAGACGACTTGATCCGAGGCGGATCATGTCTCCCATAGTAAGGGAGACATGGTTTAGTTACATAAATAGGTGAGGATCATGTCTCCCATAGTAAGGGACACATGGGGTGATCTAATTAAACTAAATTGTTGTTAATTAACTGAAATTTTATTTTGTTTTTTAATCTGATAATCAATTCTTCTTAGCTTAATTACACACTTGTACTTTTAATTATTATTATTTGTTTAAGGGAGACTTGATCCTTGACATGATCATGTCTCCCGCAAAAAAATGTACCAAGTCTCCTTTATAGTATTAGGTTAGAAATTATTTCATAAGCAAAGTTATACTTTAGATAAACGCTATTTTTCAATCAAAACGCATGGCTAATCAAATATCTTACAAAATGAATCAGTTTCTTCTGCAAATCTATACTTTTTTGTAATAAATAAAAGCCTGCAAATACTGACCAAAATGCTCCTGCGCCGCCATAGAACATGTGAAGACCTGTCACTTTGAAACGTCAAATAGTTGACACACCCGACTGTGAAAAAAAGTTTGCCCGTACCATAGACAAAAAGTGTTGCTAGCAGTAATAAACGTAGCTTTGGTAGAATTTCCGTAAATTGAATGTACCATATGTCCCACAGGGATCTAGTGTCCCCAGTTTCCCCTATATACTGCATCTCACTTTTGTGCCAGGACTGTAGTTACATGTACAATTATAATTGTATATTCTACGCTGTTAGTATTCTCTGCACTGCCCGGCGAGTATAAACATTGCAAATGTATTTTGAAATACACACGAACCGCGAATGCATTAATGTAAATACTTCCCTTGTATGGGCGCGGACTGTTAAACAACCGCCGTTCTCATAATATGCGGAATATGACGTTGATTTCGTAGAGTGGGGGATAGAAGCATTCGCTCCTTTGGTGTAAACCCACCTTTAGAGTGCATGTTTAGATATTATTGGGCACCGTAGACGTTCCGATATATCTGACAGCGACTATATCGTCCTCCTTGACGTATCCGTCAATGGCGAAACCTGGCTTCATGACCATCACAAGCGCCGGTCATGAGCTCGAAAGTGACTTGCAAAACAGAATTTGCTTTTTAACCGACTTCAAAAAGGAGGAGGTTTACAATTCGTCGAAATCTTTTTTTTTTTTTTATGTATGTTCCCCGATTACTCGAAGACGCGTGGACCGATTTGAAATATTCTTTTTTTGTTTGAAAGGGTATACCTTCTAGTTGGTCCCATTGTCACCGAACCCAGATCTGATGATGGGATCCTGGAGAAATCGAGGGAAGTCTTCAAATGTTGTTGGCACACATGACATTTTTCATTTATTTTCGAAGACTAATCAAGTATTTGCATCTAGTCATAAACATCTTAAGTTGGTGATCTGATGATGGAAGGTACAACTCTTTAGCAATTAGGAGTTGGGGGATAATTCTTTAAGTATAACATATTTCGTGTATTTTGGAAGCTATTTGAGTATTTGCCTTTAGGTGGTCATCCTTTCATGTTGGTGAGCTGATGATGTAAGGTACAACTCCTTGGAGATTAGGAGTTGGGGGATAATTCTTTAAATATAACATATTTCATATATTTTGGAGGCTATTCGAGTATTTGCCTTTA
This sequence comes from Thaumatotibia leucotreta, assembly GCA_025490895.1. Lineage (NCBI taxonomy): Eukaryota > Metazoa > Arthropoda > Insecta > Lepidoptera > Tortricidae > Thaumatotibia > Thaumatotibia leucotreta. The sequence continues at coordinate 30,563 of JALPQI010002696.1, forward strand.
GGTGGTCATAGTCTCATGTTGGTGAGCTGATGATGAAAGGAATAACTCCTTAACGATTAGGGGTTGGAGGACCATTCTTTGTATATAACAAATGTCATACATTTTCGAGATCTATTCAAGTGTTTGCTTAGTAGTTATGACATGTCGGTTAGCGGTTAGTGATTCTTTAAATAATATTGGCATGCTAAGTCTGTTACCTTTGAAATTGTTTTTGTATTCATATAAGTTCGCCAGTTCAGGTTTTATGGCCTACTACAGTGCAGTAAATTCTAATTATAAGTATTTAGAGCATACTGAATAACGATTTTATATTTACACTACTAAAAAGCAAAAAATAAAATATTTTAAAAATAAAAATAAAACCGCCTTCAAAAATTCGCCCGAACTAAAAAGTTAAAAATAATTTTGGTTCCTACTTCTTAGGATTTCCTACCCAAACCTTTAAACCTTTTACCCTATTCATTGAAATAAAACATTATGGCTAGGTACCCTACAGATTTCTTAGAAGTCAAGTCCCTTACAAGTTTCTTAGAATTGGCAAGTGCACAAAATGCAAACATATGTAACGAGTAAAGTGCATAAAAATATGTCACTTGGGAATTCGTAACATTACAACATGTTTACTTAAAACTCTTAACAGAAAACTACATGTTGTTCCCGTTGCTTCGTTAGTAGATACATCGTTATAATTCAGTATGTATACCATTCGTCACTAGGAAACAAAAAACTGTAAACAAACCTAAAAACTTGCATTATTCCATAATAACGCATTTTTAGAACACAATCTTGATTTTATTCACATCAAATCATCAGCCTATGATAGTCCACTGCTGGACGTAGGCCTCTCCTATTAACTATGCGTATAGACGCATTAGGAGATAAATGTCCATAATCGCCACGCTGGGCAAGCGGATTGGCGATCGCAGTAATGTGTCCACTATGATGACATTGATGACGCTGCTGCCCATCATCAATCTTTTATCAAATAATAGTCAGTGACATTTCAATTCCTTCGTCAAATCTTACGACGCCCGCAGAATTCACATACATTTTTAGTTGATACAATCCAATACAATACACATACTCGCAGTCATTATTGCACATGCCGAAAGATGTCCACTGCTGAACATGGGCCTCCCCAAAGATTGCCACAATGACCGGTCCGCTCGCATCCAGAACGCTCCTTAACTTATATATAATAAATGAACTCGTTGTACGTAAATTGTAATTAATGTGTAAATCTCGAATCGGGTCAGCTTCCGAGAATTAAAACATGAAACCCTGATCTTTAGTAGGTCGTTGACTGACTCGTGCGTGACAGACCGGCGTTGACTCATCAAAACAAAAATTATAGTGAGATTGTAAATACGTTTTATTGTTTTTTTTTTTAACTTTATAGTTTTCAATGTTATGGTGGATGCGATTTTTTCGTGACTTCGTGAACCGAAATGCATATTAAAATATTGATTTATTTACTTTTACGATTTTATGGAATAAGAAAAAAATACGATGTACCTACCCATGTATTTATTATATTTTATGTTTGTTGTGACTACATACTTAATATATGAATTGAGGCTAATACAATAGACAATAGAGGAGGTATAATTAAATATTACTGCTATTATAAATAATCTACAGTCATTTTCTCTAATATGAGGCAACGAAAGTATCTGTAATGACCTTAGAAAATATAATTAGATAAATATTATTTCATACTACCTACATTTTATTTTATTTAATAATTGACAAATAAGCTTACAGTTACACACCAAGTCGTTTTGTATGTTAGTAATTAAAAAAACATACATATGTAAAGTACTGCGCTCAATCAGTGAAGAAATAAGAAAAAATCGAGATTGCATCCTTTGATTTACTCAGTCTTTATTGCATTTTTAATCTAAACATTACAAGGTGTTACAGAGAAAACATTTATAAACCAGTATGCACACTTTCGTACCAGTCTAGTCATAGACTAATAGAATATTTCCAGACGCTCTGACGCTGAGGCAAAACTGTGAACAACAGTCTCGTATTTACACGATACGCACACATCAACAGTTGTCGTCGGCCGGTGACCATTGCGAGATCATTTAGGGCTTGTCCATTAATCACGTCATACGATTTTGGCCTATTTTAGCCACCCCCCATGGTGATACTTTCGGATATTTTTCAGGACCTTAAGCCAATATGACGTGTAATTTATTGCCAACATTTAATAACACTTCGCTCCTTTTAATAACACTTCAATTTACGTTTTTTATTGTGACACGTGATGGGAAAAAACCCATTTTTTAACATTATATTTTTTTACTAGCTATAATGCTAGTCAGCAGAGTAACAAAAAATTTCACGCGATTTGTCCGATGACCCCCCCCCCATATGGTGATAATTGGTGATTTTTTCTTTACCCCCCCAACAGGATGACGTCATTAATGGACAAGCCCTTATATACCATTCGTCAGTAGGAAACAAAATGTAAACAAACCTGACGACTTGTATACTTAGGTTGTTCATCGATGGGTAATCCGTAATTTTCTATACATCACACGTGTACAGTCGACGTCAAAGATATCGTTACGATTTATGTGCCAAAAATATATTTACACGACCTTAATGTTAAGGCAATAAAGTCGTGTTATATTTTTGGCACATAAATCGTAACGATATCTTTGACGTCGACTGTAGATACATACATATATTCACATATATTTTATTTTTTTATTATTTCTTTATTTACATAAAAATATACATGGCAAAATACATGGCTTTAAATTGTTTCAATAATATGATTGACCCTAGTGAAGTCCAGTTACCTATAACTTTTCAGCTTTTTACATAACTTCGCTTTACTGGCTTCCAGCCTGATGTCTCTATATTCAATTCTCAAATTAGTTATCCACCACAGATGTCATATATACCATAGATCAAGCAAACGTATCTACTTAGCGTGTCAAATGAACTCAGTGAAATCCACTGAGTTGTCCGTCTTTAATCGCAGCTTGCAACTTTCGGGCGTCAAATTTTGTAACTTGAAGTGAAAAAAACATTAATAATGCCTCCTTAAGTAATATTAATTGCAACAACACAAAAAAATATGATTACTCAAGGGCCTGAGTCATATTTAAAATCATAGGCAATTAACAACTTCAGTACAAAATCTAACACGCTCGGCCGCCGTACAAATGAATGAACTTGTTTCTTCTATCCAAATCTAATTCTGTGTTATCCACACTGAAAACCTCATTTTCGAATTTACATAAAAAGTAATACACAAACTACAAAACATCAGCTGTTAGATATCTTCAAGTCCCCGGAACTTGTAACAAAAGTTGGCCACCGTTTAATGAAAGGAAAACATAGTGTCGTGTCGTGTTACTATTAATCGGGACGAGTATATATAGACGTTTTTGTGGTTTGCATTTACGAACGAAGTCTTGGAAGAAAAATAGTAAACATATATGTATAAAGAAGAGGACAGTTGTAGAATAATGAACAGGGTTCGGAATTCAGGGAATAGTACATTTCGATACAAGAGCAAAAATAAGTTTTTATTTTTGCACGTGTATCGAATGACTTTTTCATAACAAGTGCCTTAAAAAGAGAAATTACGCACGCGAAGCGTGCGCAAAGTTTATTTTTCCGCACTAGTTAGGAAAAAATATAATATTCATACCTTCAGAAAACTTTACATAGCCAATCAAGAACTAAGAAGATCCGTTCGTAACTATACATATTGATAAATATTCTAATGGACGATAAACGATGAAATACACAACACTACATAATGAAAGATATTGCTGCATTTCATTGGCGATAAATTTTTAGTATTTCCTTTGAATGATCTTAAGCAATTACTATCTTGTTCCATTGAATTTATTGCTTTTAAATAAGGGCTATCTGTGGCGTTTAGACGTTTACGATCTGTGCCTTTAAGACTATAAAATCCGGTGACCATAGTCTATAAAAAAAAATTTTTTTTTTTTTTTTTTTTTTCATATTTCATCGGCGATCAGTCGTAAGACTATAAGCTGATTGGTTGCGTGCCTGGTGACATTGTAGGTGGAGAAGCCAGCGCCTCTACCATCCTTCTATATTATATTCTTCCTTTTTAACCTCTTCACAGTGAGAGGCTCAAGAAGTTTTGTTGCCAGGGCATTAGGATGAATAGCCAAGCGGTCCAAATATTTTCTTTTATATCTGTCTATTTCTTCCTGAACAGTGGGCACCCCAAGGTGGTCATGTATTTCATTATTTCTGGAGAACCATGGAGCATCAGCTATTGTGCGTAAGATATTATTCTGTACGCGTTGAAGGCACAGGATATTTGATTTGCAAGCAGTGCTCCATAGTGGTATGCCATAGGTCCAAACAGGTTTCAGGACAGAGTTGTATATTAGAAGCTTGTTATCAACAGAGAGGACAGAGTTTCTTCCAACAAGCCATTGGAGATTTCTGAATTTTAAATTTATTTCATCTCTTTTCTTTTTCAAGTGGATTTTCCAGGTAAGTTTCCTATCCAGATGGAATCCGAGGTATTTTATACATGTAGTGTCCGGGAGAACAGTAGAACCAAGTTTGACAGGTGGACAGTTCTCTTTTCTAAGAGTAAATGTGATGTGGTTAGACTTTTGCGCGCTAGCTCTAATGCGCCATTGCACCAGCCAGGTATGGGTCCTATCTAGCAGATCTTGTAATTTGCTGCTCGCCACTTCCGGATCTTTATCACTGGCGAGATAAGCTATGTCGTCAGCGTATGTGGCAACAGTGACTGCATCAGAGATTGGTAGGTCTGACGTGAAGATGTTGTATAACACAGGGCCTAAAACAGAGCCTTGTGGCACCCCTGCTTTAATTGTATGTAGTGAAGATCTGGCATCTTCATGTTTTACTTGAAATAGTCTGTCAGACAAGTATGAATTCACCAGGTGATAAATTGAGTGCGGGAGATATTGTTTCACTTTGCACATGAGACCTTTGTGCCAAACCTTATCAAAAGCCTGCTGTACATCCAGGAAAGCTGCCGAGCAATACTGTTTTCTTTCAAAACAATCCCTAATTTCGTCATATACACGGTGCATTTGTTCGATCGTGGAATGCGATTTACGGAAACCAAACTGATGCTTCGGAATTATTTGAAAATCGCCAAGATGAGCATTTAAACTTGTTATGAATATTTTTTCCCACAATTTCGAGAGAATCGGAGTGAGACTGATTGGACGGTAGGAAGTCACTTCATGATGAGGCTTTCCGGCCTTGTGGATCATAATGATTTGGGATATTTTGAAAAGCCTAGGGACGTACGATGTTCTAAAGATGGCATTAAAAAGTGATGTGAGGAAAGTGATGCACTTATTAGGTAAATTCTTAAGGACTCGCGGAGTTATAAGATCAAAACCCGGGGCCTTGTTTGACTCAAGATTCATGATTTCCCTCTTTAGTTCCTTAGGTGATGTAGGAGTAATAGGAAGGCACATTTGAAGATCCTGTAGTAGTATCTCATCCACAATCGATTCATCCGTAGCATCCTCGTTTGGGGTAAACACATAAGCTAAATGATCTGCGAATGCTTCTGCTTTTTCAGAATCTGTTCTTGCCCACGAGTTAGTTGTTCTTAGGGGTGGTAGGCATTGTTTTGGTTTTCCAGAGATATTTGTCGACTTCCATAGAGAAAATTCGCCTTTACCCTTTGGTGACATTTTTTCAAGTGTGTTGCGAATTTTGAGGTTTTCTGCGTCCTTTAATATCAGTTTTAGTTCTTTTGCAGCTCGATTAAATGCTGTTTTATCCCATGGATGATGAGTTTGATGCCAAATTCTTCTCAGACGTCGTTTTTCCTGAATTTTCAATTTAATATCGCTAGATTGCGAGTTTTTTCGAAAGGTTTTGCCAAAGACTGGGGTGTTTCGCCAAGCTGATATCTGAATCATGTTCACTATGTACTCGCAGGCATTATCCACATCTTCTTCAGACTTCAGAGGAATCTTAAGGTTAATGTTCTGGTTTAGGTAGCTGCGGAATCCTTCCCAATCAGTTCCAATATTCGTTAACGTCTCATGTGGATCAACATCAATGACTGTAGATTGTATGGTGAGGATAACAGGAGTGTGGTCTGATGATCCGTCCAAACTTGATTCCACAGATGTGTACACTTGGCCAACACCTTTTGTTATGAAGAAATCTAACAAATCCGGTAACTTATTGGGATCAGATGGCCAACTGGTAGGTTCGCCGGAAGAGATTGGTGTAAGGCGCTTTGCATCTAGGCAGTTTTTCAATGCTCTTCCTCTGGGCAGCGTAATACGTGATCCCCAGAACGTGTGTTTTGCGTTCCAGTCGCCTCCCGCTATAAATTTATTTCCTAGTTGGGTAAAGTAAACTTCAAACATTTGGTGAGTGATTTTATGTTTCGGTGGACAATAGATCGCTGACAATGTGATCGGCCCTGAACGTGCTTGTACTCGTATTGTTGTTGCCTGAATGTGAGATGTAGAATAGTGTTCCAACAGAGTATGTTTTATGTGCGATCTTATGACTATAGCAGTCCCAGCATGAGCTTTACCATCGTCGGGGTGTGGAGTAAAGTATATGTTAAAGCCTTTCATGCGATAACAACTATTTTTAGTGGCGTGAGATTCAGAAATGAGTACCACATCTAGATTGTTATTTTTGATTACTTCCTCTAGTTCCAGTATGTTAGCGGATAACCCGTTAATGTTCCACGTTGCAATCCTTAGTAAGTCTATGAATGTAATTTAGAGATTACGGTTGTTAATAGATTAAGCAATGTACCTATTTGTTGTATGAGCTGGTCTAACTTTTCAGATTGTTTAGATAATATTTGCTCTAGAGTAGAGCTGAGCTGGGTGTTTTGTTGTTGATCGCAAGTGGGGTTCGGAGTTGAAGGGTTGCGGTTAGCTGTCACGTCGGAGTACATTGCTCTGTCACGTGGAATCGAGTTTGGGATTTTTGGAGTAGGTCTGTCTTCATCGTTGTTTGTAGGGTTTATGTTTGACTGAGCATTGTCATTGGTGAATCCATAGTTACTCAAGCGGTTTATTTTATTTTGATTGGATTTTCTAGCCAAAATCTCTTTGTACACTTGGCATCCCTTATAATTAGCAGGATGGTCAAATGAACAAAGAGTACATTTAGCAGGTGTGTTACGGTCTTTTTTGCAGTCTGCAGATCTGTGCCCTCCAGCGCATTTCACACAACGATAAGGTCTCATACAATTGTTCTTTGTGTGTCCGTATTGTTGGCACCGCTGACACTGTACTATTGTTTTAGATTTTCGTGGGTCTTCTATGGTTATTTGTTGATAAAAGATACTTTTGATATCTTTGACTGCTTTGTTGTTAGCATTACGCTCAAGGTTAACAAAGAAAGTAAAAGTCGGTGTTTTGTCTGGTCCATATCTAGCATTAATAATTTCTCCGCAAACTTTGTTACCAGTTGCTTCTATTGCTTCAATTATGTCCTTATGGGGTGTAGTAGGGTGCAGCTTCCGTATGACTATGCGATATGGCTTTTTGTCTTTTGGAGTGAAGGTATGCCCAATTAGGCCACATTCTCTTATTTTTGATATCACAGCCTTATCAACAATTAAAAAAAAATATCAACTTATTACTACATTTTTTAACGATAGGTGAAGGGTCCACGGAAAAAACATGTCCAGTGCTTAAAAAAATCAGGGCAAATTCACCTCATTCTGTTAAAGGTAAGGTGGTTTTTCCTTCTGTAATTTCAATTGACTAGACATGTTCTTTCCGTGGACCCTTCAGGTACTATATATTTTTTTATCGGTCTTTAATTTCAAAACTATACAATTGATAAATTAAATCTAACTAACCTAACCTATATCTAAGATTGGCCCTTGTGTACCGAGGATGCTGGCGGCATTTCCTCGCTGTATCGCAATACTGATGCGTTGTGCGAGGAAGTTGCCAGCTCTTCGGTCTTTAGTTACGTCAACCAGACGTTTCGCCATTTCAGCAAATAATTTGCGTGCTGGGGGCCCTGAACCTAAAGTTTCAATAAATTTTGTACATATTAAATGCATTACCACAGAAAGGATATAATAGAAGCCAGTACTAAAGGTCTTTAAAAAAGGGTACCTATTCTTCTTTTTCGTTTTACCATTATGACCACAGTTTACACAGAACAGTATATTACTATATTACAGAATAGTACTACGTACAATGCCGTATGCCGTGTGGTGACGGCAGTAAGAATACATTTGTCACCACCCCAACTCTTCCCGTGGGTGTCGTAGGAGTCGACTAAGGGACTAAAGTGTTACTGATCATACACTTGACCCGGGTATGTCTGAAAACTACGACCAAGACCACCGGGGGATGGGCAGCAGCATCCCTAAAATGCGGTGGAGACACTGCGATCGCCAACCCGCATGCCAAGCGTGGCGATTATGGCAAATACCCCCCATGATAGTACAAAAAAGGCCGCGGCCCCGAGGTTCCGGCGACCCCCGGTACCCTGGTTATGGTAGCGGCCAGGGTGCTAGCGGGGTCAGGGGTGCTAAGAATCTCCGGCAAAGATCCGGCTACCACCACCGACGACCTCTGGCCCTGGCAACGTACAACACACGTACACTGCGGACCGACGAAAAGTTAGTGGAACTGGAGGAAGGATTGAGCAAGTTGCGTTGGGACATTGTGGGATTGTCAGAAGTCCGAAGAGAGGGCGAGGACACGATAATCCTAAAGTCCGGCAACTTGCTCTATTTCCGGGAGGGCGACCAACAGTCCCAGGGAGGTGTCGGGTTCATCGTCCACAAGTCCCTCGTAAACAACGTGGTGAAGATCGAGAGTGTGTCGGCTAGGGTGGCGTACCTTATACTCAGAGTATCTGAGAGATACTCGCTGAAGGTTATACAGGTGTACGCGCCGACTTCGACACACTCCGACGACGAGGTGGAGGCTATGTATGATGATATCTCAAAAGCCATGCATAGCTCCAGAACCTACTTCACCGTTGTTATGGGGGACTTCAACGCGAAACTGGGCAAGAGAGATGGTGACGAACTGAGGGTGGGGCAATTTGGGGTTGGACGTCGGAACCACCGGGGCCATCTGCTGGCTGGTTTCTTGGAGAAGGAGGGACTCTACATGATGAACTCCTTCTTTAAGAAACGCGAGCACAGAAAATGGACTTGGATGAGTCCCGACGGTGCAGCTAAAAACGAGATCGACTTCATCATGTCGACGAAGAGACATATATTCAACGATGTTTCTGTGATCAGTACGGTTAAAACCGGTAGCGATCACCGCCTGGTAAGAGGCACGTTGAATATATGTCCTAAGCTAGAACGCTCGCGACTGATGAAGTCTACGCTCCGTCCTGCACTCCATCTTCAAAACCCCGAGAGCTTTCAGCTGGAACTCCAAAACCGTTTCGATTGCCTAGGCGATGACGTGGACGTATTCAACGACGGGTTTGTGGAAGCTGTCCATAGCGCTGGGTCTAAGTTTTTTAAGGCCCAGCGGACAAATAAAACCAGAAAGCTCTCAGACTCCACTCAGAAGCTAATGGAAAAAAGGAGTGAACTGGTTCTACAATCCTCAGTTGATGCGACTTTATACCGGCAGCTCAACAGACAGATCTCTAAGTCCCTCAAACGCGATATGCGCCAATTCCGTACCAAGTGTATAGAAGAAGCCATCGAGCGGAACAAGGGCTCTAAAGTTTTTGCAAGGGATCTGTCTGTTGGGCAAAGCCAGCTCGCCAAATTAAAGACTGAGGATGGTAGAATCGTCACATCCAGATCTGAGCTGCTGAGTGAGATAGAGGGTTTTTATGGACAGCTGTACACGTCAACTAGCAGACCCGAAGTTGATCTAGCGGAAGACCTCAGAGCTAGACTGACCCGACACTATACAGAAGACATCCCGGACATCAGCCTGTGCGAGATTAGAATGGCTCTTGAACAGCTCAAAAATAACAAGGCGCCTGGGGAGGACGGAATTACAGCTGAGCTTCTGAAGGCGGGTGGTAAACCGATCCTTACGGCCCTTCAGAAGTTGTTCAATTCCGTCTTACTGGAAGGGAGAACGCCAAAGGCATGGAACAGAGGTGTGGTGGTACTGTTCTTCAAAAAAGGTGACAACGCTTTATTGAAGAACTACCGACCCATCTCACTTCTGAGCCATGTCTATAAGCTGTTTTCAAGAGTCATTACGAATCGTCTTGCACGCAGGCTTGATGACTTCCAGCCTCCCGAACAAGCCGGTTTCCGAAGAGGCTTTAGTACCGTAGACCACATCCATACGCTTCGCCAGGTTATACAGAAGACCGAAGAATATAACCTGCCCCTCTGTTTAGCGTTTGTGGACTACGAGAAAGCCTTCGATTCGATCGAAACATGGGCAGTACTACAGTCTCTCCAACGGTGCCAAGTCGACTACCGCTGTATCGAGGTGTTGAAGTGTTTATACGAGGGCGCCACAATGTCAGTCCGACTCCAAGACCAGAGCTCGAAGCCTATTCTGCTGCAGCGGGGAGTTAGGCAAGGAGATGTCATCTCCCCTAAGCTGTTTACCGCTGCACTGGAGGATGTCTTTAAGACTCTGGACTGGAGAAGGCTGGGTATCAACATAAACGGCGAGTACCTCACTCACCTTCGATTCGCTGACGATATAGTAGTCTTGGCTGAGACCTTGGAGGACTTAAGTACTATGCTCGTTGACCTCAGTAAAGCCTCCGAGCGAGTTGGTCTTAGGATGAACATGGATAAGACGAAAATCATGTCGAATTCCCATGTAGCACCAACTCCCGTAATAATCGGAGACTTTACACTCGAAGTTGTAGACGAATATATATACCTAGGGCAAACTATTCAGTTAGGTAGGTCCAACTTCGAGAATGAGGTCAATCGTCGAATCCGACTCGGTTGGGCAGCGTTCGGGAAGTTACGACACATATTTTCGTCCAATATTCCGCAGTGTTTGAAGACGAAAGTCTTTAATCAGTGTGTGTTGCCAGTGATGACATACGGTACTGAAACGTGGCCGCTTACAATGGGTCTCATAAGAAGGCTCAAAGTCACCCAAAGGGCAATGGAGAGGGCTATGCTAGGAGTCTCTCTGCGTGATCGGATTAAAAATGAGACCATCCGCAGCAGAACCAAAGTAACCGAAATAGCTCTCCGAATCGCTAAACTGAAGTGGCAGTGGGCGGGGCACATTGCGCGTAGAACCGATGGCCGTTGGGGCGTGTTTAGATGAAGATCTAAATGAAACTCCTACTATTCTCCGAATAGCAATACTCCGAAGAGGTCAAGTTGCAGTTCCTTTTTCACATGTACATATTTCTAATTTCAATTGTTCGTTGTCATAATTTTTACTGTCAATATTCATTGTAAAGGCATAAGATTAAACATCGTTTTTATTATATATTTGGAGTTTCAAGATATAAACCTATTATTCCCGTAAACATGGTCCATAGCGAACCGGATAATAATAAAGGAACCAGTGATTATTGAGGGACCGAAAGGGAACAACCGTAAAGTATCATCTTCACTGCGGATATCATTACGGCTGCCGAGCCCTGCTGAAGAATCTCCAGGACGTCGGAATCCGCCAGTGTTGAGTGTGCGAGGAGTCATTATTAGGGCCAGCACTCTCAGTTAAGGTATTTTATAGGTAGGGTTTATAAAACTCCAGGTACGTGAATATTGTTTTATTGTGAATATTCAAAAGTGCGTAGGTATATTACATTCATTTCTTGTTTAAATTCAAGGTCTACGCACACCAGCTTCCCAAAATGATTGATGAAAAGGATTTGATTCGAAAAAGAGGCAGTTATAAAGGTCAACTCACATTATTCTCAACGTACCTAGGCAAATTGAAGGAGTCGTCTCTTACTCAAGCCGAAGCCAATCAATTGCAGCTGCGCACAGGTAAGATAGAGTCGTTGTATGAGCTCTACGATAATGTGCAAACACAGTTAGAATGTAGCGCTGAAAATTTAGATGTACATTTGGCAGACCGCGATGAGTTCCAAAACAACTATTTTTCTGTACTCTCGCAGGCCCAGGAGATACTCAATAATTTTAACAAAAAACGTGACGAATTTGAGTCTTGTAGTAATCGTGGGTCGCGAAGTGGTGCAGGGAATCGCAAACTCGTTAAGCTGCCGACTATTCACCTACCAAAGTTTCAGGGCTCATACGAAGGTTGGCTAGGATTCCGGGACACCTTTACAAGTCTAATTCATTCCAACGATGACATCGATGACATTAATAAATTTCATTACTTGCGAGCATCGTTGGAGGGATCTGCGGCCTTAGTAATTCAATCTGTCGAGTTTTCTGAGACCAATTACGAAGTAGCATGGACACTCTTGTGTGAACGGTATGACAATAAAAGATTACTGTTGCAAAATCACGTGTCGGCATTATTTAACATTGAGCCGATCACAAAAGAGTCGTCTGTGCACTTAAAACGCCTCATGGATCAAGTTAACAAAAATTTGAGATGCTTAGAGTCACTAGGCGAGCCTGTTAAGCATTGGGATACGCTGTTAATTCACATTATTAGCAAAAAGTTAGATAGTGTAACATTTCGTGAATGGGAAGAACACAAAGGAAGCTTAGATAAAAATACACCTATTTCATTTGATAATTTTATCCATTTTATGCGTAATCGTGCAGACTTAATTGAAACTTTGGAGTTATCGAGCGCCTCAGGCGCCGGTCAATCGAGTCAGCCGGCTAAAATCGCGTCGAAACATAGGACTTTGCTTTCTACACAAACCGCCAAACAATGTGTTACTTCCACGGCTAAGCCGTGTCCGAAATGTAGTGGTGAACACACTTTAAACAACTGCGCTCAGTTTCTTGCCTTAAGTAATGACGAGCGACTTAAATTGTTGCCGACTTATAAGGTATGCTTCAACTGTTTCCGTGGCGGTCACTATGCAAACCAGTGCAAGAAACCAGGGTGTAAGTTATGTAAGCGTAAACACAATTCGCTTATTCATATCGCAGATCATAACCTAAATGCAGGATCAAGTTCGTGTGAGCGGTCCGGAGCGCAGGCAGGCACTTCATCGACGCAGGTGGCGTCGGGGGTGGAGCGCGCGCCCATTACTACGTTAGCAGCCAGCATGAGTACAGCATCAGCGTCTCAATCGTGCGAACCTGAGCAAGACGTCGTGCTACTAGCAACTGCACTTATTAAAGTATATGATAACAATAACCGTGAATTTATTGTAAAAGCAGTTCTAGATAATTGCAGCGCAACAAGTCTTATAACTGAGAAGTTGTGTCGTCAGTTAAATTTAGATGCTAATCAGGTAGATAAGTCGATTATAGGAGTGAACAAGTTGACGACGCCTGTAGGTAAACTATGTCAAGTACCGATTAAGTCGTTAGATGATACCTACTCCACTCGTCTACTGTGTTGTGTGCTGCCATCTATAACGGATCCTACACCTTATAATCAGATTGACTCTCACAACTTGTCACGATTAAACATTCCGACTGATTTGCGTTTGGCTGATCCTAACTTTCACACCCCATCTGAAATTGATATTTTGATTGGAGGTGATTTATTTTGGGCATTGCTAGGATCACAGAAAATTGAGTTAGGTGATGAACGAACTGTTCTATGTGAAACCAGATTAGGATACATAGTAGCTGGTCCGATGATGAGCGGCCATGCGTCAACTTCGTCGCAACCTATTAAATGTCATTTTACTAATGTCATTTCTAACTCTAATGCCAACTTGATAAATGATGAAATTCAAACTCAACTGACACGGTTTTGGCAGCTTGAAGAGGTCTGTAATAAAGACGCTCATTATTCTCCTGAGGAGAAGTCGTGCGAGAAGCATTTCACCGAAACTGTCACTAGGTTGGAAAATGGCAAATTTTGCGTGCGGTTACCGCTGAAGGAGGATCCTAGCGTCCTAGGAAATTCTTTTAACCGCGCTAAACAGTGCTTTTTATCACTAGAACGTAGATTCGATTTACGTCCTAATTTTAGAGACATGTATAAAGAGTTTATGGCAGAATACGAGTCACTTGGTCATATGAGTGAGTGCAAAGAGTCTAGAGTAGAGCAGAAAGCGTACTACATCAGTCATCATGGAATTTTAAGGGAAAGCACCACTACAAGATTAAGGGCAGTTTTCAATGCTAGTGCTCCTACCAGCTCTGGGGTATCTCTGAACAATATTCAGATGGTAGGGCCCACTGTACAGGACGACCTTTTATCTATACTGCTTCGATTCAGGCAACACAAGTACATTCTTTCTGCGGACGTAGAAAAAATGTACAGGCAAATAGTAGTTCATCCTGATGACAGATATTTGCAGCGCATTCTGTGGCGTGATGATCCGTCAAAACCTTTGAAGATCTTCGAGTTGAACACCGTTACATACGGAACTGCCAGTGCACCCTTTTTGGCAACTCGGTGTTTAAAACAGTTGGGTCTTGAGTGTGAGGATGAAGTCGTTCGCGAGATCATCATTCACGACTTTTACGTCGATGATCTGCTCACTGGCGGGGATGATTTGCAAGAATTGCGTTTGATTAAAAGCAAGGTTACGTCTACTCTATCATCAGCGGGTATGAATTTAAGAAAATGGAAATCAAATGTACCCCAACTTATGGCTGACTCTGATACGTCTCAATTAAATTTAAATATTGGCACTGAACCAAGTAAAACCTTGGGACTCAGCTGGCATCCAGGGTCTGATGAATTGTGTTTCCCGGTTGGTAAATGTTCACTTGTCGGAAACACTAAACGAGATTTGTTATCAGCAGTGGCACAAATATTTGACCCTACTGGTATGCTGGCTCCTTGTGTCATTCGCATGAAGATGTTGTTGCAAAGCTTATGGCTACTGAAACTCTCATGGGATCAGAAGTTAACTCCTGACATAACTAAGCTTTGGGAAGATATTGCCCTCGATCTACCTTGTCTCAATGATATTCGCATTTCACGGTTAGTTTTATGTGATTCATATAAGGAAGTTGAATGTCATATATTCACAGATGCATCCGAGCAGGCGTATGGCGCTTGCTTATCTTTGAGGAGCATCAATGAGAAAGGGGACGTAGTGGTTAAGCTACTATTAGCTAAGAGTCGTGTGGCCCCAATTAATAAGCCGACGACTATCCCACGGCTTGAACTTTCTGGTGCGTTAGCCGGAGTACGATTATATGAAAAGGTAGTTGACTCGCTTAGAATTACTTTTACGAGTGTCACTTTTTGGACCGATTCCACAATTGTGCTAGGTTGGTTGCGAATGTTACCTAGTAAGTTACAACCCTTTGTTCGCAATCGTGTAGCGGAAATATTAGAAAAGACCGGAAACTCTACATGGCGGCATGTGCCAACACATGACAACCCTGCTGATCACGTTTCTCGTGGGGTATCTGCCAGAGTTCTTAAGTCTCTAGATATTTGGTGGTCTGGTCCTACATTCTTAAAAAAGGATAAGACGCAATGGCCGGCAAGTCCGGTAGTAGGGCAGGTGTTACCTGAAACTCGGCCTGAAGTTGTACTTCACGCGAGTGTTACGAACAATCGAGATGTATACGGTGACGATTTCATCGATTTCTCTCGGTTTTCTAATTTATCACGGCTTATTCGAACCGTCGCGTATATTATGCGCTTTATGAGTTTGTGTAGAAAGCAAATTACTTCAACAACTTACTTAAGTGATTGCGATTTGAGATCCGCATTAACTATAGTTATTAGGGTCTCTCAAACGGAATCATTTCCAGAATATAATATATTGTTGAGCAGTCAGTTTCTTCCAAAGAAAAGCCCTTTGCTTAAATTTAACGTATTCTTGGATGACAAGAAAATAATGCGTGTAGGAGGTCGAATCGATAACTCTAACTTTTCATTTGAGAAAAAGCATCCGATTGTGATTCATGCTAAACACCGATTCACGAAGTTATTGTTTGAATCTGAGCACAAGAGGTTAATGCATGCAGGCCCGCAATCACTATTATCATCTATTAAAGATGAATATTGGCCAATCGGTGGGACTAACTTAGCGAAATCGTGTTTTCAAAAATGTCTTAAATGTGTTCGTATGAAAGGACAGATTATCGCGCCGTTGATGGGCAACCTGCCAGCGTCACGTCTTAATCCAGGTATGCCATTTAAGACTGTTGGTGTCGATTATGCTGGCCCTCTGACTTCTGCCAGTCGTCAAGGGCGTGGATGTAGACTTGTAAAGGTGTACATAGCAATTTTCGTATGTTTCACCACCAAAGCAGTGCACCTGGAGTTAGTTGGTGACTTAACCAGTGACTGTTACTTGGCAGCGTTACGTCGTTTTGTATCTCGTAGAGGTCTGCCATCAGACATTTATTCTGATAACGGCACATCATTTGTGGGTGCGTACAATGAGCTATCTAAATTCTTGAAGGGCAACTGCAATTCACTGGCAGAGACTGCAGCTCAGGAAACAATTAACTTTCATTTCATTCCGGCATATTCTCCACATTCAGGGGGACTTTGGGAAGCTGGGGTAAAGTCGACCAAATTTCATTTAAAAAGAGTGCTGGGAGATTGTAATTTAACGTATGAGTTACTCAACACTGTGCTGGTCCAGATCGAAGGGATCTTAAACTCTCGGCCGCTTACTCCGATGTCGTCAGATCCGCAAGACCTGCTGCCGCTCACTCCGGGTCATTTTCTGATTGGGCGTCCCCTAACCTCATTACCAGTTAAAGACATCAGGGAGCATAAATTCAATAACCTCAGTCATTACCAACGCATTGAGCAATTACGGCAGCATTTTTGGAGCAGATGGAATAAAGAATACGTCTCTGAGCTCCAAGTCAGAACGAAATGGCGGACGAACTGTGAGGTACTACGGGTGGATACCTTGGTACTCATCAAGGAGGACAACTTACCGCCATTGAAGTGGAAATTGGGTCGAGTCGTCGCTATTCATCCTGGAAGCGACGGAATTGCTAGAGTAGCAGATATAAGGACTGCCGGAGGACTAATACGTAGGTCCTTCAGTAAAATTTGCCCACTCCCGGTGGCAACAAGCGAGTCTGGTTGAAAGGCTAGCTTGCAACGCCCGGGGGCATGTTTAGATGAAGATCTAAATGAAACTCCTACTATTCTCCGAATAGCAATACTCCGAAGAGGTCAAGTTGCAGTTCCTTTTTCACATGTACATATTTCTAATTTCAATTGTTCGTTGTCATAATTTTTACTGTCAATATTCATTGTAAAGGCATAAGATTAAACATCGTTTTTATTATATATTTGGAGTTTCAAGATATAAACCTATTATTCCCGTAAACAGGGCGGGAAGGTTCTTGAGTGGCGGCCACGTACCGGAAGGCGCAGCGTGGGTAGGCCCCCCACAAGGTGGACCGATGACCTGGTGAAGGTCGCAGGAGTCCGCTGGATGCGGGTGGCGCAGGACCGGTCATTGTGGCAATCTTTGGGGGAGGCCTATGTTCAGCAGTGGACGTCTTTCGGCTGATATGATGATGATGATGATGACTACGTACAAAAAGTTCGCTATATAAAATAGTACCCGACGCCGTAGTAGCCCGACGCCGTAGGCGGAGGGCTTTTAATCACTCGAGTTAGTATTCCGATTACCGACCGTGATGCATACAATGTTTTTCATCACACTTGCGGACAAAAAAAATAGTTTTAAGACAAAATATTATTCCATGACGTACCTGACTATTCTGATTATACTGAGTATACTGACATTTCTATTACTCCCTAGGGAATTTCACTTTTCTATTACTCCTGCTACACATGCAGCAAGTGTGATGAAATAGTACATTACTATACAAGTGCGAAAAACATGAAATTTGAAACGAGTGGCGATGTTTTAAATCGACACGAGTTACGAATTTCGTTTTTGCACGTGTCTCGTACGACGTTTTTTAGTGCAGATGGCCCTCCGAAGTTTTGAACCTGACGAAAAATGACCCACTTCTCGCACTAGAGCCTGTAAAGGCACCTAACTAGGCCCTTAGTCTTAATTACTTACACTAGGCCGTCTGGTGGCAGAAACAATATCGAAAACCCTAATTTCAACATTTTCAACACAAACGGGAAAACACGGAGATATTATTGTAGGTGTGCAGCGGGTTATATATATCTTTACGACTATAAAGCTAGGTGGGCTATGCTATGTGGGCCGGGTAAAGATAGAATCAGTCGGTGGATGGCTAAATCATTGGTCTATTCGGGTTTCTGCTAACGATGACAAACAAGCAGGTATAGCTAGCAATGTAGGAACCGAAGACTGTTCCGAACATGCCATCCCTGATTTGAACGAATGTTCTCAGTGGCAATTTGAGCAATTTTAGGAAACTTTAGGAATGTCCTGTAAGTTGTACATTGCTAGTGTTAATGAAACGAAAGAAGTGGACTGTAAATAAATTCGAAAATTAACCGTTACGACGAAAGTATTTTGAATGAGAATACGTTAGGGTGGGTGAGCAAGAACGTTGTTGCTAATTCAAAATTACGGGAAACTAAAGCGAAGTGAATAAGGTTACCTTCTGTTCCGGATGCTGGAGATTGGATCCCAGGCTTTGCTGTTCTGCTGTCGGTTCAGATCGGGCTCCTCCGGCCAGCTAAAGTCACCTAAATCGTTACCTTCAGCATCCAACTTAGCCTAGCGTCCGCCTTACAGACACGGTCTTGAGGGTTCCTTAGCACTTGCTGCTTCCACTATTATAAATATGTTGACTGAGCTACGGTACGTGTCAATGGTGTTTAAATTCTAATACGAAAAAGTTACGAAAGCGAGAACTGTGTTGACTTAACGACGGTTTTAAATCACACTGACGTTTTCGCCAATCCAGTTAGGGAGGGGGGAAACGTCAAACTTTTAAATTCTATATTGGCAGTACTGCCACAATAAACCGAAAGGTTGCAAACTTGAACAGCTAGGTATAGCTGAAAATTGTACTTGGTTGGAGTAAAATACATTATGGATATAATTACATTATGGGTATGAACTTTTTATTAATTCTGATAATCATCAAATCCCATTGTTAGACCCTGACTTGGTGCCAACGGAACCATCCCGGGGTTATATTCGTTCGATAAAAAAAAACCGAAAATCGGTTCCCGATTCTCAGGGATATCGAGTGACATACAATATACAAACAAAATATGTAAAAAAAATTGATTCACCCACCTACTTTCGCCGTGTTTACGTATACTTTGCGTCAATTATTCCATAATTCGCTACTCTGTTTTTGTATTATGATGTAAAAGTCAAACTCTCCTACTGACACACCTAATACCCACGTAACTACACTCATTTCAGAAACCGAAATGAATCAATGTAAATAAATAGCGTTTACTCATTTTCTAGTATAAAAGACGAATTGTGTGTTTCGCTGAAACATTTGTGATTTTACTCTGAGAGAGTATTGTGTTCAAGTGAAGTTTTTGTTATTAAAAAATCAAAATGTTGGTGGTGTCACCAGTTTCTTACGGTATTTATTCACCCAGTATCATAAATCTAAATTACATATTTTTAGTGTCTCGTATCGTATAATTAAGTATAATCTAAGAATGCACATAATATCAGTTTTGGCTTACGCCCAAAATTACTAAATAAACTTGGTAAAAATTGTCTCTTGGCTTCTGAAAACAAGAACATTTGCTTTCTAAAGGTGCATTCAGACAAACGAGCATTCGCTATTCTATCCCCATTCTACGAAATCAACGAATCACGTTTGTGTAGCGATTGAATTTCGTAGAGTAGGGGGTTAGAATAGCGAATGCTCGTTTGGTCTGCAATGTCTGCATGCACCTTAACAGTAAACGTGTATTACTACAAGCAAGCACATCGAAATATTCGATCGTGGTCATAGATACAGTAGAGTTCAAAATTGCATGGACAGTTATGAATGAATTCATTCATGTCCATGCAATTCTGAACGCCACTGTACCTATTCTTTTACTAAAAAGCCTACGAACAAATAAAACATGGAAGCCGCATGCCATATTAAATTGCCTTTCAAAAACGGTCCTGAATTTTAGTTAACAAATGTCACCTCCTCTTCAATGCATCACGGTAATGAATGTCAATATCAACCTATAAAAACTTAAGCCGCCATTTAAAAATAGTTGTGATTAGTCCGTCAAAGTTTTGATTGGCGATATTCAATAAACATTTCTCAAAGATGTTGCGCCGAAATATGCGCGGTGTTAAGAAAAGCGCTATGTCCTGCCCATCTTGGCACAATTGAACAATTGTTTTTGGGGGCATTTTTGAGCTGGCGTTAGACGTCCATGTTATATATGGTCGCAGTAAAAAGCGTATCAGAGCAATTCTCAAAAAGCTTATACATTTGGATCACGTCTCCGATATTGATGAAAATTGGTAGACTGATAGAGTCAATGATGGTGAGCAAGATACACCACATTTCCCAAAATGTCCCAGAAAGTTTTTTGTAGCAGCTTTCTAAATCGGCTGTCGTCAATATATGTGGCCATTCTTCCCGTGTTCCTTAAGATATCCTTGACTTATGCATAATATCCTTACTCTTTTCTGGTGCTGATTTCGCTTCATTGAACTATGTCAAAGAGACTAAGATTTGTATGGAATTAAATAATTGATTTAAGACCCATAGAAAAATCACATTATACGTGTCATAATTTCTCTCACAGAGTACCTATTACTGCGCCCAAGGCAGAGGTATATTAAATAAAACGTGGAGATTTACCAGAAAAATTGCTCACTTCTGCAGATCATGAAATCGTGTAGTGTGGAAAAAAAAAGAGCTCGTAATAATAGATTTGGAAGGGGTTCGGGAGAACTTGTATTGTGAATACTCACATTCCAGTAGCAACAAAAAAGGACCAAAGTTAGCTAATCTAAGACCTCCTAGTTAATTATCAATAGCCAGAAATTACAGATTTTTGACTATATTGACCCGATTTTTTCATTTGAATTTGCCAGTTTTTTTCGGTACACCCCTATTCAGTACCGTCTAGGGCACTCTAGGGTGTAATTTTTTCTGTTTTACTTGAGATTATCTATTACAAGTTGCTTATGAAAACCCATCTCATTCCAGAGCAAAAGATGGCAATGGCTACAGCAACGCACAACGTCACCATGGAGGCGTCTCAGACCCTAATCCAGTCTGAGTCCAGGGTGCAGAGGAGCTACCAAGAGGTCCAGGTCTCGGAACAGCGTCAGGTCAAGAAGAAGAGGTCGATGAGGAGGCATAAGGATGAGGGGACTATTTCTGTGGTGAGTTTGAGTGTTTCTGTTCTTAGCACTGTCGACCAGACCCTCATCCAGGAGTCCAGGGTGCAGAGGAGCAACCAGAAGTTGCAGGTGTCAGAACAGCATCAGGTCAAGAAGATGTCAATAAGGAAGCATAAGGATGAGGGGACTTCTGTGGTGAGTTTGAGCATGGAGTTTCTTTTTAGCGCGATCTACCAGACCCTCAACCAGGAGTCCAGGGTGGAGAGAAGATACAAGGAGGTGCTGGAACAGCGGTAGATGAAGAAGATGTCGATGATGAGGCATAAGGATGAGGGGACTATTTCTGTGGTGAGTTTGAGCATGGAGTTTCTTTTTAGCGCGATCGACCAGACTCTCAACCAGGAGTCCAGGGTCGAGAGAAGATACCAGGAGGTGCAGGAACAGCGTCAGGTCAAGAAGAAGTCGATGAGGAAGCATAAGGATGAGGGGACTATTTCTGTGGTGAGTTTGAGCATGGAGTTTCTTTTTAGCGCGATCGACCAGACTCTCAACCAGGAGTCCAGGGTCGAGAGAAGATACCAGGAGGTGCAGGAACAGCGTCAGGTCAAGAAGAAGTCGATGAGGAAGCATAAGGATGAGGGGACTATTTCTGTGGTCAGTTTGAGCATGGATTTTCTTTTTAGCACGATCGACCAGACCCTCAACCAGGAGTCCAGGGTGCAGAGGAGCTACGTGTATCAGGAGATGCAGGAACAGCGGCAGATGAAGAAGATGTCGATGAGGAGGCATAAGGATGAGGGGACTATTTCTGTGGCGAGTTTGAGTTTCTTTTTAACGCGATCGACCATACCCTCATCCAGACGGAGTTCAGGGTGCAGAGAAGCTACCAGAATTTTCAGGTGTCAGAACAGCATCAGGTCCAGAAGATGTTGAGGAAGCATAAGGATGAGGGGACTTCTGTGGTAAGTTTGAGCATGGAGTTTATTTTTACGGTCGACCATACCCTCGTCCAGGAGTCCAGGGTGCAGAGAAGATACCAGAAGTTGCAGGTGTCAGAACAGTATCAGGTCAAGAAGATGTTGATGAGGAAGCATAAGGATGAGGGCACTATTTTTGTGGTGAGTTTTTTGAGCGTGGACGGAGTTTCTGGTTTTAGCACGATCGACGTCAAGTTCAACACGTGACAAGACAATTGCAACTCTGTTGTAGGTAATTGGATACAATTTAATAGTCGATTGCAAATGAAATGTATAATAGTCAAAGGCCTTTAATTGAAACAAAAAACGTCATAATTTTTGTGTTATGTAGTTAAAATTGTGTAACGAATTTTGGCAGTGAAAAACGTGGTCAAATTCAAATTTTCTATGAGCTATCAACAATACGCGCCTGCATGTTTTAAATATAACGCCTTTTTCTACTGCCAAAAGTTGTTAGACGGAGTAGGTACACTACGAGTATAATTAGTATGACTAACTTTCGTAACACAATTTCGTAAAACAAAAACCACGATCACGTCAATTGTGTTCATCAGCATCATCAGCCTATGTTAGTCCACTGCTGGACGTAGGCCTCTCCTATTAACTATGCGTATCTGCATTAAGAGGTAAATGCCCATAATCGCCACGCTGGGCAAGCGGATTGACGATCGCAGTAATGTGTCCAGTGTCCACTATGATGACACTGCTGCCCATCATCAATCTTGTAGAATGGTCAGCGATACTTCAATCCCTTAGTCGACTCTTACGACACCCGCAGGAGGAATTGTGTTACGGAAGTTAAATGGTAGTTTGTCCAAATTTTTTACAACCGACCCAAAAATAAATACCCATGTAACAAACCTCCACACTCGACACGTGTTTCGCTTATCTACGAGGCATCATCAGGAGTTGACGATGTTGTCGGTCTGGTCAACTCCTGACGTTCACCCACGAGCCAGTGACAGATCGTCAACGCCACCTAATCTCCATAGCAGTTTCACATGTCCAATTAAAGAGTGAGGTAACGCGGTGGACCATGCCATTCCACTCACGCAACTATCAAGCACTCATTAGTCCATTGTGACGGATCTGTTCAATATTTATTGTTATTTACGGTCGGCGAATCGGTCTACGAATTTCCTACGAAAAGTTTGGAAAAAATAATCTGCTGGGATTTTCAGGAGTTATTACTCTGTGGGGTATAGAATCTTCAGAATAGGGATGATGACTGGCAAGTCAAATCAGCATCTTTTTTCGAACTGTCAAAACGATCACCACTACGGAATTTTATATGAAATACTCAAAAGTGACGTCACGTTTGAGTGCCGCCAAATTCAATTTATTAAATAGAAGTTCTGTACAAAAATTGCTGCATAATGTTAAATAATTTATTTTAACTACAATCATCATCCCTATTTCCTCGGATAATTTTTCCATTTTCTGAGGGATTACAGAAAGGGTTCCTGGAATGTTTGAATTGGCTGGAGTCGCAGGCGTCCATAGGCTACGGTAGCTTCTTAGTCCACCGTGACGGATCTGTTCAATATTTATTGTTATTTGAAGGGTCCAAAAAACATGGCCAGTGCTTAAAAAAATCAGGGCATATTCACACCTTATTCTGTTAAAAGTAAGATGGATTTTCTTTCTATAATTTGAATTGCCTAGAGATGTTCTTTCCGTGGACCCTTCATTTATTTATTTATTTATTTAAAGTTTATTGCACAAAAGAAAATCTTAAAGTACAAAAGGCGAACTTAATGCCAAGGGCATTCTCTACCAGTCAACCTTAAGGCAAAGCAGAGAAGGCGTGGGTTCATTTATGGTCTGCGATCCGGTTTAGCAATTTCCTCCGAAATATAAAAAATAAACTGCCTAGATACCTATTCCGAAGAAATACTCTTATAGTAGAAGTATTCTTCAAGAGAATTTAAATTACCGTGGGACTAGATTGATTTGTTAAGCATTTATTAGGATTCCGTACCCAACGGGTAAAACGAGACCCTATTACTAAGGCTCCGCTGTCTAGACAGACTGTCCGTCGTCGGTCATCATCAGAGATCGGATTTTTGTGCGACATCTCATACTGAATGTTATCAAAATGACGTAAGTCACTAGGAATGTCGCAAATCCATCCGATCTCTGGTCATTATAAGTAGATGCAGATCTCGTTAACCGTGATATAGGTAAAAAACTTAAGTAATTCACCTGTTGTGTGTAATAGTGATCTATTCAGTACCATTATCAATTTGTAATAAGAAATCACGTTTGTTGTATGGGAGCCCTCTTATAGTACATTACGACACAAGTGCGAAAAACATGACTCGTGAGTAACACGTGTCGATTTAAAACACTCCCTATCGGTCGTGTTTTAAAACATCGCCACTCGTTTCGAATTTCATGTTTTTCGCACTTGTGTCGTAATATAATATAAGAGGGCTCCCATGCAACAAACGTGATTTCTTATTACAAATTGATAATGGCACGGAATCCTTCGTGCACAAGTCCGACTCGCAATTGGCCGGTTTTTTAATTGATTTCTCGAGTGCTACGCAGGTGTTAATCCGATCAGTGAGTGCTAATTGCGAACGTCTTACGACTGGCATGCGTCCAAATATGTTAACACCACTACAGATAGCAAAACTGCAGTGACCAATGCGAACTAAAAAAAGACATTCTGATATTTAACTTTAATATTAACCTTTTCGTAGCCGTTCATACTTTATCCGTCTTTATAAATAAAAATATAGAAATATTATTTAAACTACACAGATCTATGTAATTTTAATGGAATCTATGTAATTAAGGGCATATCTATACAGGGTGTAATCGTTAAGTGTTGCCGTTCATTCAAAGAGTAGTTTAATACGATTTTTTTTTATTTAAGAACAAATGTTAGATTAATTATTTCATAAACGGTAGTATTATTATTTTATTACAATGTATTCGTACAAATAACGAATCTCTTAACAGTTTCATCTGTTATGACACCCGACATTTTTTAAGGCTAGTCGTCATACTAAATGTATGAGAGCGTTTTAACTTAGTATTTTTAATATTACTCCATCTATTTAGAAAAAGTTATTAATGCAATTTTACTCGATTGGTAACGCAGTTTCGATATCAGTTGGAAGTTTTCTGATATCTGTTATATTTACGGAATTATGGCCTGGCCACACTTAACGATTACACCCTGTATAAATAAAAATCACGATTGCGTTACTAAAGTTACTCATATTAATTATAGTGTGTACTCTGAGCAACCACCTTTTTTAGCAGTAGAAAATGGCGCCATATTTAAAAAATGTAGACGTGTATTGTTCATCGCTCATAAAAAAAATATGACGCTTTTTTCACTGACAAAAGTTGTTACAAAAAAATTTAGTACGTAACACAAAAATCATGACGTATAATTTTGTTTTCATCGAAGACCTTTAACTATGTACATTTTTTTTTGCAATTAACCCATGTCACAATATTTAACGTCTGTTATCCACTCACTTGCTTTGATTTTTGCGATAGACTCTATGTTTATGTAAAATAAGAGCGATGGCATGTTACAAAAGCTACATGAAGCAAGTGAGTGGTTTTAAAGCTTAATTGACCATAGTTTAGTTATACAGAAAACATGCAGAAAACGATCAACTTTATTTTTTGTCAACAACTCAATCTATTAAAGCTTAAGTCAGATTGACAAAACTCAAAGTTGGTCATTTTCTGCATAACTGAGGTCCATTGCAGTCAGGTTTTTAACAAAAAATAAATATCAACTCTTTATTGGAGTTTTTACATTGTTTCATGAATACCAGTACCAAGTTTTATTTAAATTTTATGAGTAATTTTCGTTACAAACCTGACTCCATTAATTTTTTTTTATTTGTCGCTAATGACGTATCCCTAAAAGTGAAAATTACCATATGCTTAGTTCTTGTATAAGCTTCAGAATTCAATGCACATATATGCTTAGTATAAAGATATATATAAAGATTGATGATGGGCAGCAGCCTCATCATAGTGGACACATTACTACGATCGCCAATCCGCTTGCCCAGCGTGGCAATTATGGGCATTTACCTCCTAATGCGTCTATATGCATAGTTAATAGGAGAGGCCTACGTCCAACAGTGGACTATCATAGGCTGATGATAATGATGATGATATGCTTAGTTGTTGTATAAGGCCTCTAACATTAACTTAAAAACCTCTCTTCCAGTCAAGAAGCTCATCAAAACTGCACAAGAAGATGCAAGCAGCCGATGAGAATCCGCAGTGCGCGTCCTGTGCCCGGCCCGTATACGCCATGGAGCGCGTCAAGGCTGAGAAACGCGCGTGGCATAAAGAGTGCTTCCGCTGTACACAGTGCAACAAGCAGCTCACGTGAGTATTCTGAAAAAAACAATCGACGTGCCTCTCTCGCACTTGATGACTTTTACGTAAGTGTGACAAGGAGAGACAACTTGGGACATCTTACACAAATCGACCCAGTCCTACGGTAAGCTCAATTAAGGCTTGTGATGTGGGTACCAAGCGACGATATATATAATAGATAGATACATATTGATACTTAAATATATAGACAGCCATGACCAAGGAACAAATATTTGTGATAAATAAATACACAAATAATGCTCTCGCCGGGATTCGAACCCGGAACCTCCAGCTTCGTAGGCAGGGTCTGAATATCACTTGCTCTCGGGTATTTGAGTCAATCAACTTTTCGATCGACACTATTTTGTCGCAGGTGAAAATTTCATCAAATTTGCTAGAAAAAATGCTTATAAATTTGTACATGCGTTCACATCGATACATTTAGGTTCCAACTGTTTTTTATTGTAAATATGTGGATAGTATTAATTGACGTACATTTGCAAGTTCATGAAAACGTCTATGTCTAAACTGTATAGTAATTTGACACGAGGTATCTGAGAGTAAGGCACTGGTCTAACCGCGAGCTACTAAGCTATGAACTATCGGCTATAAACACGAACAAAAGATACGCACTCCCGTGTAAAAAAAAGAGACACGGCGATACTCGCCCGCCGGTGATAGCTGATAGCTGGGCGAGTATCGCCGTGTCTAGATTTACACGAGAGTGCGTATCTTTTGTTCGTGTTTATAGCCGATAGTTCTTAGCTTAGTAGCTCGCTGTGACACCAGTGCCTAAGCATTATTCTTCTTCTTTGAATATTAGTGAAATCGTGTCTTAACATGGTATTTTGTTAACAGTGTGGAGACATACCAGAGTGACCACACCACTTTGTACTGCAAGCCGCACTTCAAGCAACTCTTCGAACCTAAACCGGTGGACGGAGATGACCAACCGGACGGTAAGTTTATTTATATATTTCTCTTTTTCCCTTTTTAAGGTTTTGTAAATACAATATATACAGTCAAGTGCAAAAATAAGTATCGAAAGAATCCGCTCATAAATATGTTACGACGTTCGTATTACACAGAATTAGAGTGCACTGGGACATATTTTTGAACATTTTTGTGTACACCTTATTTTGTCTTTGACTGTACAAACATTTAAAAAAATTACATATTTCAGTAACTCGTATGGAGGGCTCCACGCCCAATCCTTTTTTACACTATCATAATTTTGTAGCGGTTCATACAACAAATATCCTTAAAATATGATTACTAAGGTGGAAGTACTAGTACCTATTCGACGCTATATACTTTATGTAGGGTTATATGAGTAAAATATCGTGCTTCAAATAACTATTCTCTGTTCACATGTAACGCACTGGTACTTCCACCTTATTATTAGGTACTTATAGTTTCCTAGTAAATCGGCTGTGACAGCGAACTTGACAAAATCAGTCTTAAGTTAAGCGATTTTTAATAAAATTCAAGCAGGCCTCTGGCCTAATGAAGAGATCGAATCAATAAATATAATGTAACGGTTTGAGTAGCGAGAAGTCTAGAACACACGAATTTTTAATTAAATACCTAGCTTAAAGCGGATTACCACTATTTTACTCTCGACCTGTTTGTGCCAACATTTTATTTATGTACTATATTCGCACATTTACTGAGTAAATCTTAAATGTTCAGACTTCCTCAATCACCTCATATTGACCCACAGACAACATTGTCTGTGTATTGACCCAATTAGTGTTACTCACCCTATATCTCCCTTGTTTTTGTTCCACTAAGTTCACATCGTTAGTTCAGTTGCCATTGTATATATCGGTGCAACCACGGCGTTCAAAAATATCTGAACATGCATTCTACAAAAAAGGCAACTTTGTCGGGAACGTGACGGCTATGACAGCTATCTTAGAAATATATGGAAAGTGCGTGAATTCTCTATAAATACAAACACCCACTTAGGCCTCCCTGGTGGCTGTTCTTCCGCCACACTCTTCTCCTATCTACTGTGGTCTACTCCGGTCTACTCATGGTCTACTCCGGTCTACTCTGGTATACTCACTAGAACCTGGGAAGTTCCTCTTCTTTCTCAACATATTAAGTAAAATTAAGATACCTACTTACACCAAAAATTGTATTCGTATAGATAGTTCCACGAGAGTTGAGGTCACGCACACATCAACATGTCATGTAAACACACGGGGAATTTGAAATCAGTGTTCTTTTTCGTACTGACAGCAAACCCAATTGAAACTAAGATTAACCAAAAAGTTTGTTCAAGGGATTTGCTTCAATACTTTGACGCAAGTCATTCATTCGATCTCTACATTTTTTGCAATTAGTACTTCATTTGGATGTGTGTTATCATTCACCTCAAGAGTTGAGGTGAAGTTACCTATAACTGTCTTAGATGTACGCGACGAACGGCGTCACGTATCCCACATTATCTTGGAATGCACCTCATGCACTCTAACGTCATTTCAATAGAGGTCTGCTCAGATATTTATGAGCGCCGTGTCCGTTCCGATCTTCCGATATATCTGATGGCGTCTGTACACCAGAATACATGATAAGGATGGATATCTGAGCGTTTCAACCGCCTAATTTTATTGGCAACATTTTTGGGCCAATCAACTTTTCGATCGAGATATTTTTTGTCTGCTGCGTTACTTTTCACGAATCTACAAATGTACGTCAATTAATACAATACACATATTTACAATGAAAAACAGTTGGAACCTAAATGTATCGATGTGAACTTGTGTGGGGCCTAACGCCTGTACAATTTATTAGCATTTTTTCTAGCAAACTTGATGAAATTGTCACCTGGGTTACGGGACAAAATAGTGTCGATCGATAGTTGTTTGGCCCTTTTGCCGAAGTTTCTATTCGTTACAATACTTACAATGTGCTACTTTGTCATTTGGTCGGTACCTTATACAAATTACGAAGTATAACATTGAGACATTTACAACGAAATTTGTTAATCAATCAAATCAAATTTCAATTTTTTTGAAACGCTCTGATTCTCACCCATAAGTGTATATTCAACAGGACTTACTACTTTATGAAACCCATACAAATATGAGCCCTTTGGTAAAGGAAACCTCACATGTGATAAAATCAAATTCCTCGAACAATAATTGTTTTAAATTATACAAATGAGTCATTAGCTTTAAAATAGTTTGTAATTATGTTTGTTACTCATTAGTGAGACAATAGTGTCAGTTTATCCTGTATTTATGGTGTATGTGGACGTATTTTTTAAATAGTTTTATAAAAGTTATTCGGTTTTCGTCATGGATTGTGATTGTAAGTTTTGAAGGAATTGATCAATATTTGGTTCGCGGTTGATGCGAAAATCACTCGGCCACTCGGTCCTAGTGATTTAGGCGTCACCCGCCAAACCTGACAGACGGGTTTGTATCCCACCTCCTGCGACCATAATATATAGTATGGACGCTTAAAGTTACTCTAAATGTTCAATTGTGCCAAGATGCAGGAAATAGCGCTTTTTTTAACACCGCGCATATTTCGGCGACATCTTTGACAAATGTTTATAGAATATAGCCAATCAACACTTTGATGGACCAATCACAACTATTTTAAAATGGCCGTTAAGTTTTTATAGGTTGATATTGAAATTCATCAACGTGATGCATTAAAGAGGGGGTAACACTTGTCAACTAAAATTCAGGACCATTTTTGAAAAGCAATTTAGTATGGCGTGCGGCTTCCATGTTCTATTTGTTCGTAGTCCATCTCGGACGTTTGTGAACTAGATCATTTTTCTTTGGTAGATATTATATACCTATGCTATCTTATTTTGATAGCCTCCGTAGCCTAGTTGGTAGTAACCCTGCCTGCGAAACTGGAGGTTCCTGGTCCGAATCCTGTCTAGGGCATTATTTGTGTATTTATTTATCACAAATATTTGTTCCTTGGTCACGGTTGTCTATGTATTTAAGTATATACAGGGTTATTTTTTCACCGGTACAATAAATTTTCCCACATATTTGGTATCGATAATAGATTACATTTATCAAATAAAATTGACATTTTTTTTTTCATTTATTATTAATTTATCCTTCATGCAAATGCAAAATAATGGGCCTACTAATGATAAGACGTCAACGGGGTGCGGGACGCAGAGGGCGGCGGAAAGGGGTGAGCGACCTGCGCACGAGTTGGCAACATAGCAGTTACCTCAATCTCGGTGACTAGGTCAGGGACGGTCAGTGTCACGGTTGACGTAGGTATGTGCGCACGCGCCGCATCGTACTACCTTCAGTCGGAAATTGCTCGTACGAAATGGTTCGTAGTTATTTTCTCATTGGGGAAAATGCAGTGGCAGCCCAGCGGCTATACGCTGAAGAAAGTGTGCCCCGCCTGGAAAATGCCAGTGTTATAGCTATGGCCAGCCAGGTCAACAGATTTGACCCCGTGTGACTGTTTTTGTGGGGTGAGGGTAGGCCCAAAATTTAAAAGACTTAAAAAATCTAATAATAAGTGCATTTGATGAACTTAAAAGTGAGAACTACAGACTTGTGTTGGGAAATATCGAAGGAATTATTCAAAACGGACAAGAGTGTGTTTAGATAACCACGGCCAACATTTTGAACACTTGCTTAAGTATGTGAATTAATTAATTAGTATGAGAAATGGACTCCATTAATCAGGTATGTTTTTTTTATTCCAATCATTGTGCATAAAGTTGATTTCAAGTGTTTAAATACGCCTCAATGAAGAAAGTTTCTGTCCTTAGTGCAAGTATGAAGGAAGATTTGGGATCAAGTAAAATTTTTTTGCCAAGTCATAATCATAAGTTAATTATCATTGCCGCTTTTCTAAGCCGCCATGCCACGTGCGATGACGTTGTAAACAAACAGTTGCCAGTTCGTGTGTTTTGCTAGTTATGTACATTGATAATGCGTAATGCGTCCAATTTTCTTATTAGGTTTGCGGATAAGTTCAAACATCGGTATTTTAGTTTTTTTGTTCTAAAGGGGTAGTAACAAAAAATGTTAGTATTCTGTAACTTGGACTACTATTACGTATGTTGATTTATTGTACTGGTGAAAAAATAACCCTGTATATGTATCTATCTATTATATACTTCGTCGCTTGGTACCCCCATCACTAGCCATAATTGGGCTTACCGTGAGTCTAAGTCGATTTGTGTAAGATATTTATTTATGTATTGTTTGTTCTCAGCGGCCCCTGTGAAGAAACACCAAATGATCATTTGCGAGAGCAACCCCATCGAGTTGCCACCTGATGTTGCCAGAGGTAAACTTGTATTACAATACTGAACTTGAACTTGTCACGTGATATACAGGATTACCAGAGCCAGTTATGTATGTTCTTGCATGTGTTATCACTATACCTAGATATTTTTCTAGCAGGAACAAGAGATTGACAAAATTAAACATCGACGTGATTGTTATCGATAAGTCTCGTAGTATATCTGTCAGAGTTGTGGTCGTGTTTGTCGCTCCCGTATTGGCCTACACAGCCATGAGAAACGCTGTCTCCTCTCCTTATACTGCTTGTAGGGTCTGATATAATAGACTTTCAAGGCCAATGAAATGAGTCGATAAATAAATGTAATGATTAAATAATGCGCAGTACCTTAGAGATAATCTACAAGAATGCGAACCATATTCAAAACGATATTTTTCTTAAACCTTGTATTTTCTGCCCATTAAAAGAACAAAGACTAATAAGAAATACTCTGACACCATAGGCAATAATTCATATGAAGTATTAGATACATAAAGCGTAGATGAGTTCTGTATCTCTTGGTTACCTGATTTTACGAAGTTAGTATGTTTATGAGAACACTGTACGCATCGATAACAGTTATGTCGATGTTTGATTTAGTCAATCTCTGGTTGGTGCTAGAAAAATATCTAGGTATAGTTATCACTTGTTAGTTTTATGAATAGTTTTTAGTTTATTAGTATGACTTAACATTTTCACACGCGCTACGCTCGTAGCCGATCCCGTGATTTTCCAGCTTTGTAACGAAAATTGACCTCTCACAGAGAACTCCCCTCGGGAATTCCCTGCGTTCAATGTGTTAAAAGCCTATATTTTGGGACTAAATATCTCGTTTAAAGTCATGTTAGCTTAACACGTTCCCTGTGCATGCATCACATGTGATAATTTTGAAGGTATTGATGTTACGTGCATGCAGCATATATGATGCACGACCCTATTTAAATATAGGGGATAATTTGAAATTTGCACGTACGAGCTAAGCCACGTTAACTTACCCGCACGTATCAGCTGTAAAAAGTGGCAATTAGATAAAATTAGGTATTGGCGGACTTTTAATACTGTTGCCAGGTTATGCTTGAAATTTTGTGCGAGAATTTGCACGTGAGAGGTGACACTATCGATTTTAGCTGCACATGGAACGTGTTAAAACGTTTTTAGTTTTTTTTTGTTTGCTTGAAAATCAGCGTCGTGGCAACCTAGCCACGATACATGCTGAATGACAACTATTTTGGTGTGTACATATTTAAT
Organism: Thaumatotibia leucotreta; assembly: GCA_025490895.1. Lineage (NCBI taxonomy): Eukaryota > Metazoa > Arthropoda > Insecta > Lepidoptera > Tortricidae > Thaumatotibia > Thaumatotibia leucotreta. The sequence goes on from JALPQI010002696.1 coordinate 63,646, forward strand.
TTCACTAATTTCTTTATTCAGTTACCAAATAAATACATATTATTGTAATCTCTTCTAATATGGGGTGTTTTGCTGTATTTGGAATTTGTAAAAATGATGTAAGATAAGCTAACCTCGTCCTGCCCAATGTGATTTATAAAGGACATATTCGAATATGTAGAACAAAAGAAATGCGACTATATTTTCAAACTCATTGGGTTTAAATTTGAATAGCTCAAATTTAGTATGACGGGCAGGACGAGGCTATATAAGGAACTGTGTTAATGGTTTGAACGCGATACCAAAAATAAGGTACTTGTTTCATGAGCTTATTCAATTTTAAAGTAAACAATATTCAAAAACCAATGATATCATCGAAAACCCCAATAATACATCTTTTTTTTATCCCTTTGTTCGTCCACAGCATCCGACAAGCCAGACTTAGGTCTAGAAGAGCTCTCCCAACTGGACGTCAAGTCCCGCTTCGAAGTGTTTGAGAAGAAGAGTGTGGCGGAAGAACCCGCGCCATTGGAGCCGCGAGCGCCGAGGGAGAAGAGCACAGCTCTGCTGTCCAAGCTTGCCAAGTGAGTAGACCAGAGTAGACCAGAGTAGACCTGAGTAGACCAAAGTAGACCTGAGTAGACCAAAGTAGACCTGAGTAGACCAGAGTAGACCGAGAGGAATATCTGATATGATATAGACTGAGAGAAAAATGATCCTCCTTGATCCTCAAGTGAGTAGACCAGAGTAGACATAGTAGATAGGAGAAGAAGAGTGTGGCGGAAGAACCGGCGCCTTTAGAGCCGCGAGCGCCGAGAGAGAAGAGCATAGCTCTGCTGTCCAAGCTTGCCAAGTGAGTAGACCGGAGTAGACCTGAGTAGACCTGAGTAGACCGATAGGAAAATCTTATATGTTGAGAAAGAAGATAAACTTCCCAGGTTTTTAAGTAAGTAGACTGGAGTAAACGACAGTAGATAGGAGAAGAAGAGTGTGGCGGAAGGACCGGAGCCGCGAGTGCCGAGAGAGAAGAGCACGGCTCTGCTGTCCAAGCTTGCCAAGTGAGTAGACCGGAGTAGACCTGAGTAGACCGGAGTAGACCGAGAGGAAAATCTTATATGTTGAGAAAGAAGATAAACTTCCCAGGTTCTTAAATGAGTAGACCGGAGTAGACCATGAGTAGACCGTAGTAGAACACAACAGATAGGAGAAGAAGAGTGTGGCCGAGGAACCGGCGTCATTGGAGCTGCGAGCGCCGAGAGAGAAGAGCACAGCTCTGCTGTCCAAGCTTGCCAAGTGAGTAGACCTGAATAGACCGGAGTAGACCTGAGTAGACCGGAGTAGACCTGAGTAGACCAGAGTAGAACGAGAGGAAAATTTTATATGTTGAGAAAGTAGCGCAACTTCCCAGGTATTCAAGTGAATAGACCGCAGTAGACCATGAGTAAATTGTAGTAGATAATAGGAGTGTGACCGAAGAACCGGCGCCTTTAGAGCCGCCAGCGCCGAGAGAGAAGAGCACAGCTCTGCTGTCCAAGCTTGCCAAGTGAGTAGACCGGAGTAGATCCGAGTAGACTACAGTACCAGCGTATTTGAAGATTTGAACTCAACATTTGAGTCTGGTTAGTTCCTTTGCACGTTTTAGAAACGAAATAAAAACAGTTTTCTAACTATCTTTTTAACGATGGTAAAATAATCATCTTTGAATAAATAAATAAATTCCTGGGACATCTTACACAACTCGACTTAGTCTCACGGTAAGCTCAATTAAGGCTTGTGATGTGGGTACCGAGCGACGATATTTATACATAATAGATAGATACATACATATAGATACTTAAATACATACACAGCCACGACCAAGGAACAAATATCTGTGACAAATAAATATTTAAATATTGCCCTAGCCGGGATTCGAAGCCGTAACGTCCAGCTTCTTAGACAGGGTCACAACAAACTAGGTTATGAAAGCTGAAGAATTGAACTTTCTCGTTCTTATCCTATAACATCGTAGTTCATAAATAACAAATTTAATTGATAAACACGACTACGAGGGCTGGTTGAAATAAAATCTACTTGGTCAAAAAAAAATACGAAAATGTTACTGGCTGAAATGCATTCGTGTTCATTGGTTATTCCTTTTTCAAATTTTGTGACATTCTTTTGTTTCGGGAGTCTCATTTGTGAATTATTACAATATGTCGGGTGAAAAAACTAAAATTAATAAAATTGAGCAGCGCGCAGTGATCAAATTCCTAACATAAGAAGGAAATACGCCCTCACAGATTCGAGAGCGTATGTTACGTGTGTTTGGTGATTCGTGCCCTTCCGAATTCACCGTAAAATTCTGGTCTAAGCAATTTAAATTTGGCCGTGAAAGCCTGGAAGATGACCCTCGTAGCGGTAGGCCAGTTTCGGCTATTACGGAGAAAAATGTTGCCAAAGTAAAGAAAATAATTTTAGAAGACCGACGAGTGAAACAGTGGGAGATAGCTAGAGATGTGGGCATCAGTAAAGAAAGAGTTAACGAAATAATTCATGAGCATTTGAACATGTCAAAGGTGAGTGCACGTTGGGTCCCCAGAATGTTAACGGCTTTTGACAAGGTCAGACGGGTCAAATGTTGTGAGGAGTTTTTGGAAATGAGCCGTGGGATAGAGGAAGAAATTATGTCTAGGGTGGTAACGTGTGATGAAACCTGGATTAGACAGTGGGACCCAGAAAGTAAACAAGAGTCTTTACAGTGGAAGTTTAAGGATGAAAAGCCTCCTAGGAAATTTAAAGTCCGTCCGTCAGCGGGCAAACTTATGGCTACAGTATTTTGGGACACGGAAGGTATATTAATGATAGACTATTTACCTAAAAAAATCACAATGAATACTGAATATTATGCTAACCTACTACACCAGTTAAGAGATACAATAAAAGAAAAAAGAAGAGGGAAATTAAGCAAAGGAATTTTGTTGTTACACGATAACGCACCTATCCATACTGCTCGCACAACAAAGCTTGCCATGAAAGAAATAGGCTTCGATAACATTGACCACCCACCGTATAGTCCAGACCTAGCCCCCTGCGACTATTTTCTCTTCAGACATCTCAAAAAAGACCTCCGAGGAAGAAGATTTTCAACTGACGACGAAATGAAGGCTGCAGTAACGGACTTTTTTGACGACAAACCAAAAGATTTTTTTTTTCATGGGTTAATGTCATTATTTGACAAATGTAATAAGTGCATCACACTAGAAGGGGACTACATAGAAAAATAAAAAAAAAACTGTATACTACAGTCTTTTATTTTATAGTGAGGTAGATTATTATTCAGCCGCCCCTCGTACATTTTCATCCATTTAACCAAATTAAAAAACTGTTCGAATGTCACGCCTATAAAGCTGCGTCCATCCATGAGCTACGGTCTACGGCACGGTGTTTTCACTTAGTGGAAGTAGTGAATTTGATGTACTCATGACGTCATCGGATATGCTTCCGTAAATCAACGTTAGAGGGCGTTGATATCAATTTCAAGATCTTGTATTATCTGTACAGCCACTATTTTCTTTTCCGTTACGCGCAGTTAACAAAACGAAAGAAATGACAAAGTATTAGTTTTTTTTCATTACTTGGCTCTCAAAATATTTTTGTTTTATACATAGAGAAATGAAATATTAATTTAGCTATACTTGTATTTTTACTTTTGTCCAATTTGAATTCTTTAGCTACAAATACAGTATGTAAACTTACTAAAACCATTCCTTCAAACCACTTGATCCCCAAATCATGTTAGGTGGTTTCCCACAGTATTCGCTTGTATGTGTTAGATATTTTTAATTTTATTATTGTGTTAAGACTTTAAAATCTCTCTTTTTTTAAAGTTGGTTAATGCTAAGAATATCATCCTGTGATGTAGTGTTTACATTACTTTTGACAGATTAGAGAAAGCCCATTAATTAACAATTGTTACGTTGTATGTATCTATCATTAATCATAATAACTTACTTTTTCGTACCTGGTTCATGTTCTTGTTAAATTCAGTCAAGAAATAAATGTGGCAATCAAATTATCTTCAATTCATAACGTGAAACAACACCAATTTATGCCATTATGTCATTTCAATTTCACTGATGTCACGTTATTGTTTTTTTATTACTTGTTCAAAAAAGTTTTAACATCAATCAAATGACAAGGCTAACTTTCAATATGACGTTTCTCATTGCAAAAAATACAAGAATTTCATGATGCCGTTGGTTTTTACTGCTGCAGAGATAGTTGATATGATTCTAATTTACGGAGAATGCAGAAATAACGCTGCGGCAACTCTTCGACTGTACGCCGAGAGATTTCAATAACGAAGACAGCCGACGGATTCGCGTGTAATTATAAGAGCGATTACCAGACTGCGGAACAACGAAAGACCGGTTCCTGTTGCTACAGGTGGCCGTAATCCTCGTATTCATGTAAGAACTGAAGAAAGAGTCTTAAATCACTTTGCAGAAAATCCTGGCTCCAGCACCAGAAAGGCAGGTCGGTTGTATGATATCAGTCATACAGCCGTACACAAGATTTTAAAACGGGATCAGCAACATCCTTTTTCGGTGGTTAAGGTGCATGCATTAAAAGGGGCCTTAAGAAAAATAGCGGATGATCCTGATTTTATAACAAAGATAATATGGACAGATGAAAGTTTGTTCACGAGAAACGCGATGTGGAATCGGAGAGTTATTCACCACTGGGCAAAAAAAGATCAAAACCCTCACGTCGGTCGTGAACTAGCCCATCAGACTCGTTGGTCTTTAAACGTTTGGGCGGGTATAAAAGGAAACGAGATTATTGGACCAGTATTTATTTATTAACGGGTCAAATAACGGGCAAAAATACTTGGAATTATTAAACCAATCAGTAGGCCGCTATTTGGACAACCTACCGTTAGCCCAACTTCGAGAAACATGGTACCAGCATGATGGAGCACCGCCCCATGTTACTATTCAAGTGAGGCAAAAATGTTTGGGCATCAGTGGATTGGTCGCTTTTCGAATAATCCATGGCCAGCACGTTCGCCAGACCTCACACCTCTGGATTATTTTTTTTGGGGTTGGGTCAAACAGTTAGTTTACAAAAAAGAGTCGAGAACAGAGGTAAAAATGCGGCTGCGGATTGTACAAGCATTTAATAAGATCAAGCGACGCGCCCGGCAAAATCCTAATTTAATGCGTAGTGTTCACCAAAACAACCACCGTCGCTTGATTCAAATAAGGAATACCGGCGGACGCCACATTGAATTACGTCGTATTTAATCGTAAGTGTGCACATAGCCTTATCTCAACTGACATTTCATCTGTTGAACTTGACCTTGACTTGATGACCGGATGACAAATGAAATTGTAAACAAATAATACAGGATGTGTAAGAATAATGAATTAATTAAATTTTATAATTTGGTATTTAATGATAAATTCTAAGAAAGCGTTAGTATTTCAAAAATTTATATACCACAACATAACTTATCGCCTAGATATACCCTGGGTTGAATAAATGGTTTTAGTGAGTTTACATACTGTATTTTAGATACATTTAAAAAATATATTGAATGAACGGAATGTTTTTGCAAGAGCGGCCATAATTAAATTTTCGCTTTGGTTGTCTTCGATGCTTGAACTGAAAGTGCATCGAAACGATATTATTTTAGTGATTTCATACAACGACTGTGCTTGTTCTGGACTCCTATAATTGTGCTTTTCCATGTATGTACTGTACATGGATTGGATTTTTGTAAAAATGGTGCGATGCGGTTAAATGTGTTGTTTGCCTAATTGTGGTAAAATGCGTGAGCATTTTAATGTTACTCAAAACGCATATATATGCAAATTGGAAGCCATTCCTAAAAACCGTTTCAAGATGGAAATGTACCACGAGCTCCGTTCGCCGACATTAGAAAACTGTGCAATGCGGCTACTGTTTTTTTAAGACTGGTAAAAATATGTTAATATTTTGAACTGTTTCATATACCTATGTATCTGTCCGTAGCGTCGTACCTCCTGAACGATTAACAGATTTCAATGTATTTTTTATCATACGCTTTAATGGGATTTGATACTTAAGCTATGTTTCATGCGTAGTCTTCTACAAGATATTGTCAGTTGTAATATGAATTAATTTAACTATTCTAATAAATTAGGTTAGTTCTAATAATAAATGTTTAATTCGTTTTTGAGCCCTCCTGAAAAATAAAAAAATTGGTTACATGAATTCTTAATATTATTGGTAATAAATGTCTGAAACCATGTTTAAACTTCAATCAAACTGATAGCAAATAATAAATGATACAGATGCTTAATAAGTTAGTACATAAAAACTTTATGGATAAGGCTAGTGTAAAAATAAAACTTGATAGTGACACATTTTTTTTGTTTTATTGTTTCTCGATCCTAGTTCGGGCGAACAGAACTAGGTCACATAATGTGTGAACTTCTTCAGCTGATTCCAAATGAGAAATGCGTGGCAAGTTCACACTTGATGTGATCTGGTTTTGTTTGTCCATTTTTTCAAAGGTTACCAATCTACAAAGCTATATATTTATATATATATATGTATATATATATATGAGAAAAGTTGCCGTGAATCATCAATAGATGGCGCTGCAAGCAAAAACCTTGACTGATAACTCTATACACTATTATTCAATATACTCTATGGTCTACGGTAACTACTTACCATACGACTCATATACTTGATTTTTAAGTGTTGAAACTTATTTGAATGTACGAGTAGATTAGACAATTATTAGCAGATATTATATTTGGCTCAAGTGGGTAGATCACCTCTCAGTCCAGCAACCAGGCGCCATTTATATTTTCTTTTTTTCCTTTACGAGGTTTACCGCTTGTTCTCATAAAATTAGTCGGCATATTCCTTTTTAATATATATACATATATTTTTGTAGATTTAACTTTTTTGAATGTCATTTCTCACATTCTCTCATGAAAAACCTGTGCCATTTAGTATAATGTTTTTGATGCATGTACTGTTACCGGTGTCACTTGTTAGTTTTAAGAATAGTCTTAAGTTTATTATTATTTTTTTTTGGTGGCCCTGAAAATCAGCGTCGTGGCAATCTAGCCATGACACATGCTGAGTGGCAACCTTTTTGATGTGTTTATAATTTTATCAATTTCCTTGTAAGTGTACCATTTAATCGCCAAATAAATAATATTCTATTCTTCTTCTATTCTTGATGGAACTTTATTTTATACTCGAACATAACAATGATAAAAATACATTGTCGTATCCACTCAACCACGAAATAAAGTTCTTGTCAAATAAATAATATTCAAAGAAAACAGCTACAACTTTCATCTCGTGTTACTTCATAGCTTAAGTACCCTTTTTTATACCGTTCCATATTCACGGCATATACCTTATTGCGTTAAGGCTAGAGTTGAAATTGATTTGAGTCTTAGAATGGATGGTAACACGTGTATAGCACGCTTGAATGATCTTGACAGTGAATACAGAATAGGTAATTATGTGTTTTGTTACATGGTGTTTAGCTACATTACAACGAAGTGTAGGTCTCACTTCATATTCATGGCGTAATTACTGCTATATGAATGAACAACTGAAAATAAATAAATTTACTTAAATATTGACTGCCGTGTGGTGACGGCAGTAAGAATACATTGGTCACCACCCAAATTCCTCCTGCGGGTGTCGTAAGAGTCGACTAAAGTATTGAAGTGTCACTGACCATTATTTGATAAAAGTTTGATGATGGGCAGCAGCGTCATCGTAGTGGACACATTACTGCGATCGCCAATCCGCTTGCCCAGCGTGGCGATTATGGGCATTTACCTCCTAATGCGTCCATACGCATAATTAAAAGGAAAGGCTGCTGGACGTAAGCAGTGGACTATCATAGGCTGATAATATATGTATGTATGATGTAATAATAATAAGTACCTACATATGTGAGCATGTTACTTAAAAAATCGAAAAGCTTTAACATTTGGAGTACTTTTGACGGCTCTATATGCTTAAATAGTTTTAATGCGGACTGTGTAACTATTAACAAGAACCGAATAACATTCGACAGTATAGATCACTCATCACCCCGCAAGTATCAACCACGTCCGCACCCCACACCGCACTTGCGTCAGCGCGTACATTTCGATCGTTCTATTTTCGAATTTCGAGCGCTGCGTTGACGCATTGCGAGTGTTGCGCGTTGTACGCCGTACATTGCTTGTTGACCTTGTTCGTAGGGATGTTACTTAGTAATGTCTCTTTTATACTTATTATTGTACAGACAAGTGCAAAAATAAGTAAGGAAAGAAACCTCTAATGAATATGTTAACACGTTCTTATTATACAGAATTAAAGTGCACTGGAACATATTTTGAACATTTTTATACATACCTTACCTTGCCTTTGACTGTACCTAAATATCAAAATAAAAAAAACGGGAGGTTGATAAATTCGACAGTTTTTTTGTATATTACTCGATGTCAGCGAGAATCGTGAACCGTTTATCAAACTTGTTTTTTTAATCGAACGGGTATAATCTGATGATATAATCTGGGAAAAATCACTTGAAAACGGTGTTTTCTTTTTTGTATTTTTAATATTTATTTTAGTCTCTACATGTTACTTGAAGACGGTGTTTCATTTTTTGTATTTTTAATATTTACATTTGTCTCTACATGAATGGTTGCAACCCCAACGAGTGACTTACGGATATTAAAAAAAAAATCAACATGAGATGTTAATTTGTTCATAATAATCATAATTCTAATCAGTTCATGTCAATTTTCGATATGTATTTTGATTTTAGTTGTTTAATTCCTGACTGAAACGTATGTAAATGCGCACAATGAAACACGCGATGGAATAAGTCAACCCAAAATCAGATCTATAAAAGTTGTCTATTGGTACTGGAAACTTTTTTCAGAAGCTTCACCACAAAATTACACATGCGGTCTTTAAAAAATAAATTACTCAATTTTGGACTTTGTTTTCTAGCGTGAATACATTTAATATTGGATCGATGGTATTTTTAATTTTGTATCGGGTAATAGTTAGATCTCTTGTCATATATCGGTTAGCATTATACAGATCGGACGGTTTCAGACGGTTTTTTTTATAATTTTTAAAGATGGTGTTTGAAGTGTTGGATAAAAGGTGATTTTTGAAGGAATTCGTTTTTAGTTTATTACTGAAAAGATTTGTGGTGTGAATTTAAGTAATTTCTGTATTATTGTTGTATTCTGAATGCAGAGGTTATTTGTGAATTGAAAAAAGTTCCTTTTATACCGATGGACGGGTGAATAACTGTGCAAATGTATATCTAAACGCGTTGGTCTATTTGTCATTTTCATCTGAATAGCTTGAATGATTTTATCGTAACTTTATAATTATTATAGTTGTCGTATCAATATGAACGGAGAGATTTTCAAAATACTATTCGTCTTAATGTGGTCGTACAAATTTTGAATAAAAATGCCGTAAAGAAGCCACGGCTTTCCCATGCTAGTATTTTTTATACCACGACGGTTGTAAGCGTATGACCCGTCTGATGGTAAGCAGCCTCCGTAGCCAATGGACGCATAGACTATGGGTATTGTGTTTCATATGTGTGTTTGTCAGCTTCCGTCGCCTAGATTGGTAGTGATCCTGCCTACGAAGCCGGAGGTTCCGGGGTCGGATCCCGGTGAGGGCATTATACTAAATATTTGTTCCTCGGTCATGGCTGTCTATGTATTTAAGTATCTATATGTATCTATCTATTATACAGAGTGGAACGGAATCATTATGAGACCAACGAAATCGTACATGGAAAATTGACTTTTCCATACTGTTGAACTAACTAATGACTTTGTATGAGGGGTTTAAATTTTTAAAAATATTTTGAGTTGGTACTATACTGAAAGTTCATCGTAATTGTTGGTAGACTCAGTCAGTAGCGGGAAGAATCGTCGTATAATACCCACGTCATATGTATGTATGTTTGTATGTATGGTCGTGGCTGTGTATGTATTTAAGTATTTATATGTATGTATCTATCTCTTATATATATCGTCGCCTGGTACCCACATCACAAGCCTTAATTGAATTTACCGAGGGACTAAGTCGATTTGTGTTATGTCCCAAGATATTTATTTCAGTAACATAATCCAATATTATTAGCAAGTTGAAGTGGCAATGGGCAGGCCAAATTGCACACAGAGCAGATGGTCGATGGGGTCGAAAAGTGCTCCAGTGGAGACCTCGGCTAGGCAAACGCAGCGTAGGACGTCCACCCACAAGATGGACAGACGACCTTATGAAGGTCGCCGGGACACACTGGATGCAGGTCGCATCTAACCGGTACATGTGGAGGTCCTTTACTCCGGGGCAAAGACTTCTGTTATATAAGTCGCAAGTCAGACCCCATATGGAGTATTGCTGTTACCTCTGGGCAGGAGCACCTGTATACCAGCTTGCACCCTTTGACTCGGTTCAGAGACGAGCTGTGCGAATAGTCGACGATCCCAGACTCACAGGCGGTATTGAATCCTTAAGTCTAAGGAGAGACTTCGCCTCCTTATGTGTATAGAACACTGTCTGTATAATGGGTTGTGCTCTGAAGAACTGTTCGACATGATGCCAACGTCCACTTTTTATCATCGCACCGCTCGCCACCGACTGGGCGCCTAATCCTCACACCTTGCAACCTAAATGGTCGCGCTCCCGCGGACGGTCCGTCTGTGGAATGAGCTCCCTGCCGAGGTTTTCCCGTTGGACTACAGTATGGGGTTTTTCAAGAGAGGAGTGTACAAGCATGATGATGATGATCCAATATTTCCATTGCAGGTTCAAGGCTAAGGGTATGGACGTCGGTGTCTCTGACGAGTACCTGAATGGTGTCCCGGTGGAAGCCAGCTCCAGCGAGCCTGAAGATGAGGACGGTAAGTTTCACATACAAAGCTACATATCGTCGGCTGACAAGCAAAACTCACTATAAAAACTGTCACTACTCTTAGCAACCTCTTATGTCACTATCGAATCAGAACTGAGATACGATCTTTATTTCAAGTAGGTATTTGTTACTTAGTGAGTTTTGCTTGTCAACCGACGATATAGTCCATTTCAAATACGAAGGCCCGATGCGACTCGAAACTTTTGTCATTTAATTGGTCCACTACAAATTGGCACGTGTCGTACACCGATGTATGAATAAAATATCACGCCACAAAGGGGTCTGACCAAGGATCTTATGCTATCATTGATCCTATTGTTGACGCCTAATGACTTGGTCAATTGGAATCGGGCTTTCCTATTTGAAATGGACTTTACTTAATGAGGTGGCGACACCAGTGTTTAGTCACTTTATTACTCAACAAGATTCAAAAATCACCAAAATATGATTGCATGAATTTTGAACGAGCCCGAACAGGTTCCAGCGATGGACGCTTTATTCTTAGTAGACACTGACTTATTCATAAACATCTCCTTAACTTAACAAGCCGCTAAGTATTGTTTGTTCCTTTCGATCTTATCAATTTATCTATAAGACTAAAAGAGACAAACAATACATTTGATAAGTTAGGAAACAGAAAGTTTAAATGACTGTCGCATATTAAAAACTCTTTAGAGTTCTTCTCCATTGGTGGCGTCATCCTACGCTATAGGCTAGAATTTTTAAAATTTCCAACCAACGAATGATGCTATTATAAAAGTTTTATAATACCCCTTAGGTGGTAAACAATCATACGACCCACCTGAAGGTTACATTACCGTTACTCGTACATGCGCGTTGACCCTTTTTCTGATTTATATTTTATTTGATTTCAATGTCACTTGCAGATACTTTGTCTCTTATGGTGATCCTTTATGCTATACTTTTTTTAGGTTAACCTAAATAATTTAGGTTTAACTAAAGCCAAGCAACATCATTAATTTGTTAATTGATCTAATCTGCAGATTATTCTTCTACCAAACTTATTTGTGATTGTTGAAAATGTTTTTCATTCCCCACGATACAGCCGTATTCCTACATTCAATCTCGAAAATAGGTATGTCTTATTTAGTTTGACAGGTTGTGTCACGACCATGTTTGAAAGTTAAATGTTCCCAGGGAGTCCAAAATTTTGATACTTATTTGAGAAGTTTCCCATGCTTCGAGCTTTCTGTTCATATATAAAAATATAAGGTCCTAATTTATTAGTTGCAGATATTTTAACACATGATACTTTACATCAAAATAATTAACTTTAAATATAAATTAAGAAATCTTTTCATGTAACTTTTTTGACCAAAAAAAAAAATTATAATTTCGTCTAAAAAAATCATCATGTGACACTAAACCTCCTATAATGTCATGTGGATGTGCATTATCACATGTCACAATAACACTGTCTGTCATGTCATCAAACGACACAATCCAACGAATAATAATAATAGAAAATGATATTGACAGTCAAGTATTTAATTTATCGACGTGAAGGGGCCAGATCTAGTTAAATGGTACGTAAAAGAGCTACTAGAATCTGTTTAATGAGTTTTCATTTAATAATTACAAAACAGGGTGTTTTTACGTAGCAAAATTGTTTTTCAGTTTTCTCCAAAAAAAACATCGTAAAAGCTATAATGTTTCACGGTTTAATATACTCCTGAGACAGAGTACTATCAGCTGTAAAAATATCTGCATCTAATAAATTAGGACCTTATATAGAAAATTAAGTTTAGGTAACGTAAACTTTCTGTAACAACTCACAAATCTCAATGAAAAATACCCAAATATTCGAGTTCCTTTCAAAATAAGTTACCCTATTCATTCTTTTGTTCAGACGAAGACTCTATCCTCAAGAACTCATACGCGGCAGCCAACGGACGCGAGCAGCCCGTCTCGTTCTGTAACATGAGCGAGATCGTCGGCAAGTTCGAGTCCGGGCAGCACAACAGCTCCGAGAGAACCAGAGAGAGGAAGCAGGAGATACAGAACATACGCAGCAGGCTGTTTATGGTGAGCATTTTATGACAGATCCATTGGGTACCAGCTCCAGTCTATCAATTTTACCTAAGAGCCCTTCTCATCTCAAAGCGTGCTCCTTACAAATCCTCTGTGTCTCGTGGTATATTGTTTTCTAGCAGCAAATGTCACCTTGCTCAAAAGAGCGGACCCATCTACCTAAAGGACTGCTCTAGTGGTTTCAAGTTGCAGCTGATCAAAACTAAGTAATTCCTAGCGTCAAACTTGCTCAAAAGAGTAGGACCCGATTGAGAAAGATCCTTATTACAGGAAAAGGTCAGGGAAAAGAAGCAAGAACAAAACGTGTCACCCTTTATCAATCGTCTGTGCCTCCTGTTATGCTGTTTTCTGGCAGCAAACTCTGGGAGGAATTTATAACAGTTCCAGTGGGTACAAGCTTCGGTCTATCAAATCTACCTACAAATCCTCGTCCCAAAGTGTGACCACCCCTTACAGATCCTCTGTGCATCTTAGTATGTTGTTTTCTAGCAGTAAATGTCACCATGCTCAAAGGAGTGGAACCCATCTACCTAAAAGGCCTTCTCGTCCCAAAGCAAGGATCCCCTTAGAAATCTTCTGTGCTTCTTGATATGTTGGTTTCTGCCGGCAATTGTCACATTGCTCCAAAAAGTAGACTCCATCTGGGAATGGGGATTATAAGTCCGTCTTCTGTAACATGAGCGAGATCGTCGGCAAGTTCGAATCCGGGCAGCACAACAGCTCCGAGAGAACCAGGGAGAGGAAGCAGGAGATACAGAACATACGCAGCAGGCTGTTTATGGTGAGCATTTTATGACAGATCCATTGGGTACCAGCTCCAGCCTATCAATTTTACCTAAGAGCCCTTCTCATCTCAAAGCGTGCTCCTTACAAATCATCTGTGTCTCGTGGTATATTGTTTTCTAGCAGCAAATGTCTTGCTCAAAATAGCGGACCCATCTACCTAAAAGACTGCTCTAGTGGATTCAAGTTGCAGCTGATCAAAACTAAGTAATTCCTAGCCTCAAACTTGCTCAAAAGAGTAGGACCCGATTAGGAAAGATCCTTATTACAGAAAAAGGTCAGGGAAAAGAAGCAAGAACAAAACTTTAGAAATCGTCTGTGCCTCCTGGTATGCTGTTTTTAGGCAGCAAACTGAAGGAATTTATGACAGTTCCAGTGGGTACAAGCTTCGGTCTATCAAATCTACCTACGATCCTCGTCCCAAAGCGTATAACCTCTTACAGATCCTGTGTGTCTCTTGGTATGTTGATTTCTAGCAGCAAATGTCACCTTGTTCAAAAGAGCGGACCCATCTACCTAAAGGACTGCTCTAGTGGATTCAAGTTGCAGCTGATCAAAACTAAGTAATTCCTAGCCTCAAACTTGCTCAAAAGAATAGGACCCGATTGGGAAAGATCCTTATCGCAGAAAAAGGTCAGGGAAAAGAAGCAAGAACAAAACGTGTCACCCTTTAGAAATCGTCTGTGCCTCTTGGTATGCTGTTTTCAAGCAGCAAACTCTGGGAGGAATTATGACAGTTCCAGTGGGTACAAGCTTCGGTCTATCAAATCTACCTACGATCCTCGTCCCAAAGCGTGCCCGCCCCTTACAGATCCTCTGTGCATCTTAAAGGCCTCGTCCCAAAGCAAGTATCCCCTTAGAAATCTTCTGTGTTTCTTGATATGTTGGTTTCTGCCGGCAATTGTCACATTGCTCCAAAGAGTAGAATCCATCAGGGAATGGGGATTACAAGTCCGTCTTCTGTAACATGAGCGACATCGTCGGCAAGTTCGAGTCCGGGCAGCACAACAGCTCCGAGAGAACCAGGGAGAGGAAGCAGGGGATACAGAACATACGCAGCAGGCTGTTTATGGTAAGCATTTATGACTGTTCCAGTGAGTACAAGCTCCGGTCTATCAAATCTACCTACAATCCTCGTCCCAAAGCGTATAACCCCTTACAGATCCTCTGTGCTCCGGTCTATCAAATCTAAGTCCTGCCCAGCCCAAAGCCTGTCAATTTCATAAATCTTCTATAGAACATTAGGCTCTTCATAGTGAGGAATTTTAGACAGGTCCAGTGTATATAAGCACCTCTCGTATATCTTCTCTACCTCTTTCCTGGTGTGCTGTTGGGGAGCAAATGTTTCAAAAGAGCGGGATGCAAGCGGGAAAGGTCCTCAGAAAGAGCTCAGGTAGAGGATGTAAGAGACAAAGAACATACGCAGGTTCATGGTGAGGAGCTTATGACTGCTCTAAGGTCCAGTCTATCAAACCTAGCCAAGAGTCCTCGTCCCAAAGCGTATAACCCTTTACAGATCCTGTGTGTCTCTTGGTATGTTGTAGCAGCAAATGTCACCTTGCTCAAAAGAGCGGACCCATCTATCTACCTAAAAGGCCTTCTCGTCCCAAAACAAGTATCCCCTTAGAAATCTTCTGTGTTTCCTGATATGATGTTTTTTTGCCGGCAATTGTCACATTGCTCCAAAGAGTAGAATCCATCTGGGAATGGGGATTATAAGTCCGTCTTCTGTAACATGAGCGAGATCGTCGGCAAGTTCGAGTCCGGGCAGCACAACAGCTCCGAGAGAACCAGGGAGAGGAAGCAGGAGATACAGAACATACGCAGCAGGTTGTTTATGGTGAGCATTTTATGACAGATCCATTGGGAACCAGCTCCAGTCTATCAATTTTACTTAAGAGCCCTTCTCATCTCAAAGCGTGCTCCTTACAAATCCTCTGTGTCTCGTGGTATATTGTTTTCTAGCAGCAAATGTCACCTTGCTCAAAAGAGCGGACCCATCTACCTAAAGGACTGCTCTAGTGGATTCAAGTTGCAGCTGATCAAAACTAAGTCATTCCTAGCCTCAAACTTGCTCAAAAGAGTAGGACCCGATTGGGAAAGATCCTTATTGCAGAAAAAGGTCAGGGAAAAGAAGCGAGAACAAAACGTGTCATCCTTTAGAAATCGTCTCTGCCTCCTGGTATGCTGTTTTCAGGCAGCAAACTGGAGGAATTTATGACAGTTCCAGTGGGTACAAGCTTCGGTCTATCAAATCTACCTACGAATCCTCGTCCCAAAGCGTGCCCACCCCTTACAGATCCTCTGTGCATCTTAGTATGTTGTTTTCTAGCAGTAAATGTCACCTTGCTCAAAAGAGCGGACCCATCTACCTAAAAGTCCTTCTCGTCCCAAAGCAAGTATCCCCTTCGAAATCTTCTGTGTTTCTTGATATGTTGTTTTCTGGCGGCAATTGTCACTTTGCTCCAAAGAGTAGAATCCATCTGGGAAATATGGGGTTAGTCTCGTCTTCTGTAACATGAGCGAGATCGTCGGCAAGTTCGAGTCCGGGCAGCACAATAGCTCCGAGAGAACCAGGGAGAGGAAGCAGGAGATACAGAACATACGCAGCAGGCTGTTTATGGTAAGCATTTATGACTGTTCCAGTGAGTACAAGCTCCGGTCTATCAAATCTACCCACGATCTTCGTCCCAAAGCGTATAACCCCTTACAGATCCTCTGTGCTCCGGTCTATCAAATCTAAGTCCTGTCCAGCCCAAAGCCTGTCAATTTCATAAATCTTCTATAGAACATTAGGCTCTTCATAGTGAGGAATTTTAGACAGGTCCAGTGTATACAAGGTCCTCTCGTAAATCTTCTCTACCTCTTTTCTGGTTTGCTGTTTTGGAGCAAATGTCTGAAAAGAGCAGGATGCAAGCGGGAAAGGTCCTCACAGAAAGAGCTCAGGCAGAGGATGCAAGAGACAAAGAACATACGCAGGTTCATGGTGAGGAGTTTATGACTGCTCTAAGCTCCAGTCTATCAAACCTAGCCAAGAGTCCTTGTCCCAAAGCGTATAACCCCTTACTAATCCTGTGTTTTTTGGTATGTGGGTGTTTTCTAGCATCAAATGTCACCATGCTCAAAAGAGCGTAAACCAAGTTCTAGTGCCAAAGCGAGTAACCCCTTAGAAATCTTCTGTGTTTCTTGATATGTTGGTTTCTGCCGGCAATTGTCACATTGCTCCAAAGAGTAGAATCCATCTGGGAAAGGGTATTATAAGTCTGTCTTCTATAACATGAGCGAGATCGCCGGCAAGTTCGAGTCCGGGCAGCACAACAGCTCCGAGAGAACCAGGGAGAGGAAGCAGGAGATACAGAACATACGCAGCAGTTTATGGTGCGATTTATGACTGTTTTAGTGGTTTTAAGTTGCAGCTGATCAAAACTAAGTCATTCCTAACCTCTACCTTGCTCAAAAGAGTAGGACCCAATTGGGAAAGGTCCTTATTACAGAAAAAGGTCAGGGAAAAGAAGCAAGAACAAAACGTGTCACCCTTTAGAAATCGTCTGTGCCTCCTGGTATGCTGTTTTCAGGCAGCAAACTGGAGGAATTTATGACATATTGATTTAAACTTTCACGATTATCACTCATATTTTAACCCTTAATAGGGCAATGGTAATATATTTACCACCTCATTTTGAAACTTATTCTGTCATTTAATTAGTGTCAAAGCCAATGAAATTCAGGTGTGACTGATGCCTTATTAAGGGGTTTGTCTTTAAAATATGAATTTATGACAGTTCCAGTGGGTACGAGCTTCGGTCTATCAAATCTACCTACGATCCTCGTCCCAAAACGTATAACCCCTTACAGATCCTGTGTGTCTCTTGGTATGTTGATTTCTAGCAGCAAATGTCATCTTGCTCAAAAGAGCGGACCCATCTACCTAAAAGTTTTCTGACAATAGTTTTTACTTTACCGACAGTAGGACCTAATGTGCATGGTTCGGAAACAGATTACGAATCTCCAGGGGATATAAGATGCATATTTAATTTTATAATAATTTATTTTCAGAGCGTGGCTTACGTAACCGAACAGTTCGTAAAAATCTAAAATGCTAAGGGATGGATATACTTCCAGAATGTAATAGCAGGATTTTTGAAAAGCAAACAATTTAGAGTAATATCCAGTATTGGCTAGTTTCAACAGTGTCCTCCCATTTCGAAACTAAATACCACTTTCAAATGTTTTAATGTTTATATTTCTCTTTTCCAGGGCAAGCAAGCTAAAATCAAAGAGATGTACGAACAATCCGTCATGCAGAGCGAACAAGGTAATCCCCAAATTTACTAGTGTTTTTCACACTTAGTCAATTTGCTCAATTTTAAGACAACTGACAGTTGTGCTTGTTAAAGTAATGGGTCTTTTTCAACAATAGGCATGATGACTGGCAAGTCAAATCAGCATCTTTTTTCGAACTGTCAAAACGATCACCATTATTCACCACTATGGAATTTTATATGAAATACTCAAAAGTGACGTCACGTTTGAGTACTGCCAAATGACCTACTCTTTTAAGTTCTTTTCAATTTATTAAATAGAAGTTCTGTACAAAAATTACTGCAATCTACATCTTAGTAATATTTTCTTCGTGTATTATGTCGTGCATAATGTTAAATAATTTATTTTAACTACAGTCATCATCCCTATTATTGTACATAATTAAGGGTTCCGTGAAAACAATAATCACCAAATATTTTTTTTTAAACCAACTTCAACCGATTACTCCAAGATCCCCGATTTGTTTACATCAAGATATATATCTTGCTACGAACAAATAAAACATGGAAGCCGCACGCCATATTAAATTGCCTTTCAAAAACGGTCCTGAATTTTAGTTGACAAGTGTCACCCCCTCTTCAATGCGTCACGGTAATCAATTTCAATGTCAACCTATAAAAACTTAAACCGCTATTTAAAAAATAGTTATGATTGGTCCATCAAAGTTTTGGCTATATTCTATAAGCATTTGTCAAAGATGTTGCGTCGACATATGCGCGGTGTTAAGAAAAGCGCTATGTCCTGCCCATCTTGGCACAATTGAACAATTGTGTTTGGGGGCATTTTTGAGCTGGCTTTAGACGTCCATGCTATTTATGGTCGCAGATATCTTGATTTAAACACATATCATATATATAAACTAACGGACATTTCCAGCTGTGACGTCAGCAGAGAAGATCGCCCGCGACCTTGAACTGGACGCGGAAAAGGCGCGCGCCATCAAACAGCGCTTCGAGAACGGCGAGGTGTTCAACGACGAGAACCAACCGCCGAAGAACAGGGAAATCGACGATCAGGCGCTGTTCAACGAAGGTCAGTCATCGTTGCGAGCATAAACAATCTCTATTCTGTTCTTTTTTTATTCAAGTAAAAGATAAGATAAAAAAGATAAAAATGTGTTTATTGCACAGATATATAAAGAGTTACTTATACAAAATGTTGCTATACATAAGTAAGTGCATAGAGAGTGAGAAGCCGAAGTGCCAGGAGTCCCCGCACTAGGCTAGGCCTGTATCGCGGGAGACCAGGTAAGCATTTTTATGTCAAGAGGAAGACAATAGGAAAAAAATATAAGGATAACTTAAAATTACAAATACAGATTACTAACTTTTACATAATGCAAGAATTAGTAAAATATAATAATTTTAAACATAAAGTAAGCCTGTTAATAAGCATTTTTGCATCGTCTTAAACAATATCAAGGAAAAAATCTACTACCAGTTCTAATCCTACACCACTGACCTGAAAAGAACCAGTAAGAAACTCAGCGGTACTTGTTTTTTTCAAAATAATATAATTCATTTTATTAAAATAACATGCATTAAAGAAGTTAATACATCAAAAAAAATATAATAATAAAGAAAAAATAATAAGTGCGTCAGTAGGAAACAAAATAGTGTAAACTAACCAAAAATTTGCATTATTTCATAATCATGCACTTTTATAACACAATCTTGGTTTTATCACCAACCTCAAACCTTAAGGGTGCGGCTCCACTGAGGCGGAGAGGAGCGGAGATGTGCAAAATTGACCAATTACATTCTTCAAATTCAAAATTTGTCCGCCTCAGTGGAGCCGCACCCTAAACCTTGAGTCCACATTCCACATAATTCGTCGGTTGACAATCAGAACTCACTAAGTAACAAATACCTACTTGAAATAGAGATCGTATCTAAGTTCTGATTCAATATTGACATAAGAGGTTGCTAAGAGTAGTGACAGTTTTTATAGTGAGTGTTGGTTGTCAGCCGACGATATATTTTTAGTCAAAAAATATATATGCCAACTTGTTTTACGATATGTCAAAGACATTAAATGCTATGGAAAGTCCGCCATATTTGCTTACTTCTTTTGTTTTCTACTAACACACAGTACCGATTCAATAGGATGATCAATAGTCAAATCAACATCTTTTTCGAATTATCGAATTTATTCGTTTACATTAAAAATGTATCTAATGCCAATTTGTATTGACGTCGCTATGTCCCAAATTACTTAAGTGTCACGGCCACTTTTTTACTAGTTTTAAATATCTGGCTTTTGTCCAATTGTCATGTCATTACTACTTTGTGAAATTATTGAGAAAAGATTTTTCACATGTCAACACGTTTGCTCTACAAAACATGAAACAAGAGATTTAAGTCGTAATTACGGATGTGTGTAAGCGACTGTATATTTTATGTTATTTTAAGTAATATTAGATCACCTGTGAAATTGACGATTTATATGGAGAATTTAGTGAAGTCTATTGTTTTTGGTAAGACCGAAAGGGACAAACAGTACTTAGCGGCTGTTAAGTTAGGAGATATTTATGAATAAGGGGGTAAGTAAATAGCAATACTGTAGCAAATGCTGAGTCGGCGCCTTTTTGTTACGATGTCGCGACAATAAATTAGTTAGTAATTAGTTAAGTTCACATATTGTTGTTGTATTGTATTGCCGTGTGGTGACGGCAGTAAGAATACATTTGTAACCACCCCAACTCCTCCTGCGGGTGTCGTAAGAGTCGACTAAGGAATTAAAGTGTTACTGACCATTCTACAAGATTGATGATGGGCAGCAGCGTCATTATTTATTTAAACTTTATTGCACAAAACAAAGAAAATTGTACAAACGACGGACTTAATGCTAAAAGGCATTCTCTACCAGTCAACCATTGGGCCAAACAGAGACATTTTAGTTGACACATTACTACGATCGCCAATCCGCTTACCCAGCGTGGCTATTATGGGCATTTACCTCTTAATGCGTCTATACGCATAGGAAAGGCCTACGTACAGCAGTGGACTAACATAGGCTGATGATGATGATGATGACATATTGTCATGGCATGTTTCAATAAAGTCTCCGTCTATCTATCATTCTAAATGTGTATATCGTGAAAATAGGCATGATGACTGGCAAGTCAAATCAGCATATTTTTGGAATTTTCTATGAAATACTCAAAAGTGACGTCACATTTGAGTACTGCCAAATGACCTACTCTTTTAAGCTCTTTTCAATTTATTAAATAGAAGTTCTATACAAAAATTACTGCAATCTACATCTTAGTAATAACTTCTTCGTGTATTATGTCGTGCATAATGTTAAATAATTTATTTTAACAACAGTCATCATCCCAATCCTAGGGGTTGAGTTATTCCCACCTGTTACCACCAACTTGAGACCAGTGGTAACAACTGGGAATTTTTTTCCCACCTGTTACCACCAGAGTACTTGGTGGTAACTACTGGGAAAAAGAATTCCCAGTAGTTACCACCAATCACTTTAGTGGTAACTACTGGGAAAAATAAATCCCAGTTGTTACCACCAAGTACTTTACTAGTAATGTCCTTGTTTTTAATAGAATATACACAAAATACTTTGCCAGTTATTAATAAGGAGCTAATTTTATGAATATTACTTTATTTATAAAATATCTTATTAACCATCGAATTTTACTAAAAACGAATACATTTTGAAAATATTCTTTAAACTTTTTTTAAAATATGTTGTCAGTATTACCTACTGTGAATCTGAACCAAAAATATTAAGAACTACTGACTTGATTATCACAGGGGCAGGTAAAAAGGGATGATGGGTGACCGGCTCGTAGTAGGGATAACTTTCATTTTTCATCGTGTTGTTTTAACTGATTACGAATCTCAATCCTTTTTTAAGATTATTACAACTACTACAAGGTTTGAGGTACTTACACGAAAAATTAAATATTCTTCTTTTGAATAAAAAATCAGTGTAATTCGTCTTTATTTGTAGTATAAAATTTTATAATAATTATAGTCTCTGGAAATTGTTGCCATTGTATAACAAAATTTATGGCTACTAGGTATCCTATTGCAATAGGACTACTAAATATTAACTTAGTGATAACTACTGGGAAAAAGAATTCCCAGTAGTTACCACCAATTAGTTTAGTGGTAACAGTTGGGAATTTTAATTCCCAGTTGTTCCCAGTGGTAACAGGTGGGAAAAAAATTCCCAGTTGTTACCACTGGTGTCAAGTTGGTGGTAACAGGTGGGAATAACCCTAGGGGTTTGCGAAAACGCGGATAATAGGTTAGGTTAGGTTAGTTTGCAAAACCCCTAGGATTTTCGCGAAAATTCGAAGTATCAAATCATCCTTGTATAAAGTGTAAGTTTGTTCTTGCAGGCATCGGCAAGAAATCGCGCTCCATCTTCTTGGAGCTGGACGCGAATGCCAAGAACATGCCGACGTCGCCGCCGCCGCAGGAGGTGCCCAAGAGGAAGGAAATCGTAAGTCATTCAAAAGGAAGAAAAAAACATTTTCATCACACTTGCTGTCTAAGCGCGCCATTGCTTGCGCGAGTAGCGGGAGAAATTGAAAAGTGAAATTCCCTGGGGAGTAATAGAAATGTCAGTACGTCATTTAAAAATATTATCAGAGTCTTTCGTAGTTGATTTTTTCTATGGTAAGCACATCTGTTACGACATTGTGGGATTATCCGCATTGTAAAAAAGTAACTTCAATATCAATTTGTTTAATTATAAAAAAATAAATTGATGTTTTCTAATCTTGTATTAAAAATATTATGTCTTAAAACTTACAAGTGTGATGAAAAACATTGTTGCATCACGGTCGGTAAGCGGAATACTAACTCGAGTCATAAAAGCCCTTCGCCTAACGGCGTCGGGCTTCTAACACTCTCGTTAGTAATTCCGTACTTACTTCCCTTGATGCACAATGTGCTATTATTGCACAACTACAATTACACACAGAATAATAAGATACATTCTTACATCTACAGAGACAAAATACAGACGCTAAAGAAAAACAAAAAGGTGAGATAAGTGTGTTGCTGTAGGAGCTGCAATTGGGTACCACTCAGCATATGCTCTGACATCTGGCCCCAATTTCACCACCTTGACAAGTGCTACAATTGTAAATTTACAATTTCTCCAGTCGGGGGCGTCTATAGGCTACAGATATAGCTCACCTTTGGAAGGGCCGTGCGTTTGATTGCCACCAACATAAAATGTAGTTCAGAAACTGTACTAAACCAGCAGTAAATAAGTACTTTTTTGCGGAGCAAAATTACAATTGTCACAAAAAACACGACAAATGTAGCGAAATTCCGACATAAGGCGAACCTTGAATTTTATGTTAGTGGCAAACAAGCACGTGGACCGTCCGATAGTAAGCGGTAGCCGTAGCCTATGAATGCCTGTGACGTCAATAATAGTGATATTTTACAATTGTCACACTTGTATTTATGGTGAAATAGGCCACTGATGCCGGAGCATAAAACATTATTTTCTTATTATTTTGTTATTCTTTGTTACAATTCATATAATTTTGAAATGTATTGAGCTATTTATAGTATGTTTTGGTTTGTAAAAACCATTCTTGTTAAGGAAAGTAAGTCTGCAACTTAAGTGCTTCAAACTATGTTATTATCAAACCGGAATCAGAAAGGGATTTGAAAGTACTGTTGACACAACAATTGTCACATTTGCCTAGAAAAGTGTTGTTTATATACATATGTATAGGTGTAGTGAGTGATTAATTCATTCTAATCGCGGTTTGATAATAATGTTTGTAGGTGGCTCGTTTCTTAAGGTGCGTTCAGACTAAAAGAGCATTCGCTGTTCTATCCTCCGCTCTACGAAATCAACCAATCATGTTTTGTGTAACGATCGAATTTCGTAGAGTGGGGGGATAGAATAGCGAATGCTCTTTCGGTCTGAACGCACCTTTATGAGCCACCTACAAACATGTACTACATGCGTGTTTGCGAAATTTAAGTATCATAATTTTGCATAAAACCAGCGTGACTCAGGCGACCGTAACCATGGCAATAACAGACAAAAAGTTGATTCACCCACGTATTTCCACCATAATTTAATTTTTACATACCTAAAAAACTGTTCTATTTCTCCCAGCCCTTCGTCCCTAAAGACGTAGTCCGTGCAGCGGACAAGGTCGAAGAAGTTCACATCCAGACAGCTGACATCACCGACCGGTTCAAGTTCTTCGAGACATACAAGCCCGAGACAACCCGCAAGGAGTTCCGGATGACTCCACCCCGGCAGACTCAGGTATAACTAGTACCCAAGTGTCTCCGACAATTATCTATGTACCTAAGGGTCTTCGACAAGTTGGACATAACCAGGATGTGTTCTTTGAGATAGACAAGCCGGAAACCAGAAAGTTTCTGATGACTCCACCCCGTCAGACTCAGGTATTACAAGTATAACTAGTACCTAAGTGTCTCCGACAATTATCTATGTACCCAAGGGTCTTCGACAAGTTGGACATAACCAAGACCAGAAAGTTTCTGATGACTCCACCCCGTCAGACTAAGGAATTGTAATTTCATACCCAAGTATGTCCGATAAAGACAATTACGTGGACATCATTGGCTAGTTCTTCGAGAGATGCAAGCCGGAGACAACCCGCAAGGAGTTCCGGATGACTCCACCCCGGCAGACTCAGGTATAACTAGTACCCAAGTGTCTCCGACAATTATCTATGTACCCAAGGGTCTTCGACAAGTTGGACATTACCAGGATGAGTTCTTTGAGATAGACAAGCCGAAGACCAGAAAGTTTCTGATGACTCCAACCCGTCAGACTAAGGAATTGTAATTTCATACCCAAGTATGTCCGATAAAGACAATTATGTGGACACCATTGGCTAGTTCTTCGAGAGATGCAAGCCGGAGACAACCCGCAAGGAGTTCCGGATGACTCCACCCCGGCAGACTCAGGTATTGTCACTAGTCCACAAGTGTTGCCGATACTTTGTAACCCAGGGTCTCTGCTCCACAGGGCTTATTATTCTACATGTCCCCTAAAAGTAATGTATACCAATTTTCAGAGTAATCCAGCATCATTCAGAGGTCGCTCAAGATTTGACAATTTGGCAGTACATAAATGAAATGAAAATCTCCCCTATTTTTTTTAAACTGGTGTGAGTTTCCATAGCTTTAACTAAAGATTTTCAATAAGGGTCGCTCATTAAAGCCTTAGCTTCAATTTTAGAATTTTAGTGAAGTGTAAATTTTTAATTTGTATGAGATCAGCGAAAGTTTAACCGTTTTGAGCGACCAGTAAATAATCAGCAAATTACCTCAAATTTGGTATATAGACTACTTTTATATAATAGAACAAATGAGGCCATGTGGAGGTAAGATTTTTAGAAAAAAAATTTTCTTCATACTGTCTTGGACCACCCTAGTGTATATCATAAATGAAAGTTTTTTAAGAAATACAAGCCAAAGACCAGTAAGTTCCTGATGACCCCACCCCAACAGACTCAGGTATAACTAGTACCCAAGTGTCTCCGACAATTATCTATGTACCCAAGGGTCTTCGACAAGTTGGACATAACCAGGATAAGTTTTTTGAATTATACAAGCCGAAGATCAGAAAGTTTTGTGGTATAGGGGCCTGGCCCCTATACCACAAAACTTTACAAGCGTACATTTCTACAAAATTGTCAACTTTTTGTATGTGAATTTATACAATTTTATAGAATTGTACGCTTGTAAAGTTTTGTGGTATAGGCCACAGAAAGTTTCTGATGACTCCACCCCGTCAGACTAAGGAATTGTAATTTCATACCCAAGTGTCTCTGATAAAGACAATTACGTGGACATCATTGGCTAGTTCTTCGAGATATGCAACCCGGAGACAACCCGCAAGGAGTTCCGGATGACTCCACCCCGGCAGACTCAGGTATTGTCACTAGTCCACAAGTGTTACCAATGCTTTGTAACCCAGGGTCTCTGACAGGGTGGCATCACCAATTAAAGTTCTTCAAGAAATGCAACCCGAAGACTAGCAAGGAGTTCCACATGACTGCCCCGGCAGCCACAGGTATTGTATGTAATGTTATGTTGCGGAGTGACGCTCGGCTGGAATCGAGCGGGCTGTCGAGCATTTGATGTGCTCATTCACCCCATTTCCCGTTTCTGAAGTTGCAGGTTAACCTCTCGTGTGCCGGAAATATTTTTTCTCAAACTTGCTACGGAATGTTGATGTTACTTACATTAAATTAAACCCGGAAATACTATGTATCCGGTGTCATGTGCTAAGATGATATGTAAAGAGATTTCATGTATTTATTTCACACCTAGGACTGCAAACAGACTGTCTTTTGTTTTGAAACGTCAAATTGTGACACTAGGTCTTGACATTCAGCCACAGAAAAAAAAATATCCTTAGAACTAATGTCTATACCACCAGGTAAAAGAATACCTCAAACAGATTTAAAAGATTGTTAAGGTGCGAATGTTTTTTTTTTTATGTTTTACGAGTGTACTATTGCTATATTTACAAATGAAATAGTATGGTTCCGCGAAATCAGTTCGTTTTATTTCATGGCAAGTTTGAGAAAAGCACTATACATATCTCGGCGAGAAACAGGGTTACAGGCTGCGTATTCCTATCTGGCCTCAGTTCCTTCGGCCAGATATATCTACTTGGCCTGTAACCATCCGTTTCCCGTCCTCTATAGTAATGTACTATTTTCTTATAGTTTTCTCGTACGCGAATCCACGTCCATACAAGGGATTAATGTCCCAATTACTGCTGTGTTTCCAATTACTTCCATCTAGCCTCCTTGTTTTCTTGCAGAACCGTAGGACATGCCTAAGGTGCCAATCCCTGAGTTCTTTCTCCTTCAACCTAT